>VDFB02316202.1:0-33881 GCA_007258455.2 Sequoia sempervirens
GAAGATAATGAGATTGATTTTGATTCAACTATATTTAGAAAATTGGTTGGCAGTTTGATGTATCTCACAGCAACTAGACCAGATATAATGTATGGAGTAAGTTTGATTTCAAGATTTATGGATGCACCAAAGAATTCACATTGGCAAGCAGGAAAAAGATTATTGAGGTACATTGCAGGAACAATGAATCATGGTATATTGTATTCTACATCAAATAAACTTCAATTGGTGGGATATACAGATAGTGATTTTGCAGGAAGTATTGATGATAGAAAAAGTACATCTGGATATGCATTTCATCTTGGAACAGGTGTTGTAGTGTGGGCATCAAAGAAGCAGCCTATAGTGACAATTTCATCAGCAGAAGCAGAGTATGTAGCAGGAACATCAGCAGCATGTCAAGCAGTGTGGATGAGAAGAGTCTTGAAAGATCTACTGCATGAACAAGAGGAGCCAACTATAATCTATTGTGACAACAAGTCCACCATTGCACTGTCAAGGAATCATGTTTTTCACAAGAGGACAAAACATATTGATACTAGATATCACTTTATTCGGGAGTTGGTGAACAATGGAGAAATTAATCTACAGCATTGCAGATCTGAAGAACAATTTGCAGACATATTTACAAAGGCTTTAGCACAAGAGCAATTTGAATTTTTGAGAAGAGTTTTGGGCATTGTAAATATTAATATAGTTTCTGGTAGAAATTAGGGGGGAGTGTTAAAATATTCTGGTAATTTCTACCAGCTGTAGGTTAAGTTTTATTTATTTATTTTTATTTATACTTTTATGTCGGCTAGGGTTAGGTAAAATAATAAAATAATATGTCGGCCTATATTCTAGAATTTTCTTAATGTATCTAAAGTTCTCTATATAAAGAACTCATGTAAATATTTTTTACTCAAGCAATGTGAAAGAAGAATTTTGTTATTGTGCAGCAGCACGAATATTTTATTTTTTCCGCTTAATTTCTTTTCTTCTGCCCATATCAGTAATTCACTTCTACAGTGAAGCCCTGTAGGTAGTTCAAATGCCAAATATATTTGCTTCTAACTGTTTATAAGTTGTCTGTTAAATAAGGTAGTTAGTTCAGTTGCATGTAATCTCTTGCCAATTCTTTGGGTGTCTTGTTCAACCATTGAAGAAACCTTGGATAGTTTATTCTTGGGATAAATTGGGTATACATCTACTACTCCTATGGACACAAGAATCCATCCGCTCACGATTGTCAACACAAAAGCAAGTAGAAAAGAGAGTTTTGCTAGAGCATAACTATCCATCACCCAGATTTCTCTCAATTATACATCTCTTGTTCTCAACAGATGACGAGATGAAATAACAATAACTAGAATGTTTTGATTTACTACTTGCGATGAAGTGTACAAGTAGGAAAATTGAAGTAGCCATCGTTATTATCTACATCTAGATGATATTGAAAATGGTCATCGTCATTCTCTTTCTAAAGGAATTATGGGCATATATTATAGGGGCTTCACTCTAACAAAGCAACTTTATACATTAAATATTAAAAAAAAAAAATTATACAGGATTTAAATAAGTAGATATTAAATTTAAAATCAAGATGTTCTTTTTTTCATTAAGGAATCATATATCTTAAAGATTATTTTTGAGGGGCTACTTTTATGTTATTTATTTTCATAATTCATTTTATTGGGCTTTCCTCTTTTCATAACCTATTGAAACTAGCTATGTTAATAGAGATTAATAAATTGCATCCAATATGGAGTCTAAAATATTTGATTCAATACCCTATTTATTTGCCTATGTCAAACCTAGTGACCAAACAACATTACTAGAACTAAAAGGAGATAAAATGGAGAGTGAAGTTGTAGTGAATTTGGATTGACTAGAATAGGAGAAGTAGAAGACTTTTGTATACCCAATGACCTTACTAAAGAGGAACTACCAAGAACATTAACATTTTCCACCTCTACAACCTTGACAACCTATAAACAACTGTTATAGGGGAAAACCAAACAACATCAACATAACATGGATAGGGAGGAGTTAATTGAACCTCTGATTGTGTTTGTATTGTTGTTTTTTCAAACATCTACATAATACTTTTGGTTTTGGAGAGTCCACAAAGTAAGAGCTATCACAGTTCTCAAAATATTTTAGCTCCAAACACTTCACAACTAAATGCAACAAGAATGCACCTTTCCACTAGGTCTTTTTTTGAATATATTTGATTTTCTTTCTTTGTAATTCATAGTTACATGTCCAACTTGAAAACAACTCCAAAATTTGAGTGCAAGTCTCATAATCCATGACTTGTTTCCAAATACCTCTACCTTGAACCAAAAATAATCTTATAAACCTTTCAAGATATTTACCTCCATGTAGATCTCCACAAAGTAAAGTGAATCAAACCAACAATTTCTAGGTTTAGATTAAAACATATTTGCAAAAGATGATTCCAATCCTTGAAAGCACAAATCCATCCAAAACTAAAGAGGTGGGTAAGGAAACCTCACCCAAATCAACACAATATATAAGGTTTACATCACTAGGTTAAAAGGTAGGAACCATGGCTTAACCAAGAAAACATGGTTATCCTAGAGCTAAGGACTAGGCTTCTAAAATAAAATAAAAACCTATCTTCATGTGATTTACAAAGAAAAACCAAAAATCCTTGAGCCATAGTATATATTTCTATTGAATACTTAATGCTAGTGTTTCGTTTCATAAAATTTCATGCATGCAAATTGGGTAAACAACAAAAAAAGAAGTGAAGTTACAAATCAATCATGTTGGTGACTAGAACTAAAGCTCCACAAATCCTAGAGGATAGAATCAAAACCTAAGGCCAAGAAAATATTAACCTCTGATGATTAGCTAAAATTCATGATTAGACAATGGAAACATCAATACTAATTCACAAGAGAGGGTGACTTTTCTTCACTCTTCAAGTTTTGCTAGATCTAGGACAAAATTCCTTGGGGTTAACTACAAGGAAATTAAAGATAAATGAAATGACTCATTGACTCTTCAAATAAAAATTACCTTATGAATATAAAACCCCCAAGAATTTTTCACTTATCTTTTAGTTTGTTGGTTTAGTGATATCAAGGCATACAACCTATTTTAAGAAAATGATTTATATATATATATATACACACAACTAAATATGTACAAATTTTTATACTTAATAATATGCAATTCAAGAAAATACTTCATACATGACTAATGAAACATAAATGTATAACCTTCTCAACATAAATTAATATATGGGATCCCATGAGATTTTGTAGGACTAAACCTTCAAGTTATGAAAGCTTGTAAAATAAGTAAAAAAATATATAATATGAAAGGATTGCATTATTTAAATTTAAATTTAGTTTGACAAAAGAATTGATTGTAGATATTGGAAGCTTCATTCAATCGATAGAGTTAAATTTCAAATGTGAAATTCACTTAGATATATAAAACTTATGCCCACTATCATGATATGATTTAGGAATAGAAAGATAAATAGAATAAGCATCCAGAATAAGACACACTTGAACAATCCTTGAACAACCACATGCATTTCATATGCTATGGTGAAAAGGAAACTAATCACACATAACATTCATGCTATCAACTATAGCATCATCTAGAAGAACATATAACTCCTAAAATACATAATAATATTTTGGAGACACTCAAGCCAGTGAGAAGTCATGCAATAAGGCCATTTTCCCAATGACTTACAACATATTCATGCATTTAAATTGAAACATAGACTGTAAGGTTTGACACCCTAGATTATATAGTAAATAGAAGACACACAAAGAAGTTCTCACAACAAAAATTCATCTGACCCCTCTTAAATCTGAAGCTATTACATTTTCCTCAATTCATAGACCCACAAGGCACATGTGCCATATTTTGTGCTAAGCTCTAATGCATTACATCAGTGTAGTCCTCCAATAGCTTGCTACAACAATCAATCTTCTATTATAAAAATATAGCATGCAATCCAATCATGGAGATGAAGAATGATTATACAGTGGACCTAAACATGTGAAAGTCTATATCTACGAGGGAATGTGGCATACATTAGACAAATTTATCCTATGAATTCTATGACACCATCCACAATCTTGTAAACAATCATGCAAATGAAAAGTTGAGTTTTAGTGGTTATTGAACACCACCATACTCTCTGCTAGAAAAGCCAAATTAAGGAAAAGAAATAATATGTGCCTTGGTCATGGTCCAACCAAAACCCTGCCTTTACATTTATAAATTAACATTAATTTTCTTACAACACTTTACATAAATAATATCTAAAATAAATAAAAAATAATAAACTTGTAAATTTTTCCAAAAATTATATCAGACATTAATTTAGTGCTCCATATTATATTTATTTAAATTTATTTTTTTAACTTTATTTAATTAATAAAATTGTAAGTTGATACTAAGATACAAACCAATTTTTCTAGGTAATGACACATAAATAATAATAGATTAAGGATAATTATCGAAGAATGGATCCATAAGGTGTAAATAGAAAATAGTTTATTTGTGCTTCTTACTAGAATCTAGAGTAGTGATTTAATGGTGACACACAACCATCTGTTTCATCAGATTGGATTCCCTCATAGAGCTCATAAGCTTTTTTAATCTTTGCACTCTACTGAAAACCCTATTCATATTTCGTTCCCAACATAAAAATCTTATTTTATTTTTGAAAAGAAAACCCAAACTCAAAATCTATTGCTGGTTGACAACACATCTCAACTTTACATCACTCCCAATATTCAATAAAATTTGTTTCATGCATTCTATTAGCATCCATGCAGCTTTTAATTCCTCCTCTATCAAATCTCAATATATATATTTTTAGTTTATTTTGCAAATACAAGCACCCTTAACACTTGCTGCAAGCTTTAAATAAAAATAGTCCAATTTTAAATAAATTGTACCAAAAACTATGTGTGCTAACTTTACACTTACGAGATGTGGCAAAAAAAGTACATTTCTTTGTTGTGTACCAAGAACATTGTAGGCCAATCTAAGGCTCTTTCATGTGATTGTTATTTTTAATCATGATAGACGCAATATGCGTGTTTGTTTCGTTAATATTCCATAGAGGGAAATGGCATATTAGTGTGTTGTTTAAGTAATTATGGTGAAGAGATTGAATTCCATGGAGAGGAAGTATGAGGTGAGGGATACTGATAAGATTTTGTAATGGTCTGAGCCTCCACTACAACAGGACGGCTTTCCTCTCCCACTCCAAGGGCTTTCACCTACAATGCTCTCTATAGATTACAGATTGAATTTAAGGAGGACGACACTCAAAATTAAATGATCTGAATGTTTCTCATTGAATTCACACATCTAAAACTCTCAATTAAATGATCAGAGTTCCTACAAACAAGTAAATTCCTACAGTGCCACCTGTTAAAAGCAATAAACTAAAATTCAAATTCTAGTACACAAAAAAAAAAACTCAAATTTAATGAACTGTGATTATATTCACAGAGAGGCAGAGAATATAAATTTTGTATTTTCTCAAAAAATATGCTGTAAATTGTCTTCACCCTTTATTGATTAAGAAAAGAAAATAAATTCCTATAGTGCCACAAACAAATAAATAAATTCCTACAAACAAATAAATTCCTATAGTGCCACCCGGGGTTTTATTTTTCAAACACAAATCCTTCATTCAACAAATAAAAACATACTATTTGAAAATTAAATAAAATACAACAAAAAAAATCCTATGGCATGTAGATTCCCAAATAAAATACTAATTGGAACCATTGCAAGTGACTTACCTCAAGATTCTACACAATTCGTGTTGTCCTATCATTGATGGAAATGAGAAAAATTAGGGAGAGTTTGCAGGAAAAATATTATAGAACCATATCAAAGAATATATTTCTTTGAGATGAGATTGAGCCAAAAATAATCTCCCTACAGGTGTTGCTTCAACTGATTTATACTAGGAAAAAATTAAATCTAGAAATATCAGATTCTTGAGTTGGAGACAATATTTTTACAGTATTTTAAACCAAAATATTGATTGGAGTTAAAATTTGTTTTCATCCTTAATTTTGAAATATTATTTGATTCAAAGATCAGATTTTATCTAATATGAATGCATTTATTGCATTCTATTTCTTAGCTTGTATTCTGGTGAACTTTATTAGGTAGGAGACATGTTTCTAGCATGAGACAGGTTTCCGGCCAAAACTCCACACAATATATAGCCAATGAGCTAATAAAGGTGGATGCATATGATTTGTATTTCATTTACATTAGTTAGTTAGAATAAAGTAATTATCTCAAATCCATGAGATGATAGTAATTTTCTTTCAAAAGACTTCATATAATGTAATGAATTTTCAAATGGAAAGTATCTCAAATATATATAGTTAGAGTGCATTCTCTATTGAGAGGTTAGCCCCTCAAAGTGGTGTTGTAGAGATAGTAAAAAAAAAATTCTCTAATTTAAGAATATTTATGAAAATTCAAGTTTATTCATCTTGTAGGTTCATTACAAGTGGCTTCAAATCTCTTTCTTAGATTTTTTTTATAAGAAAACTCACTACTAGTTTAGGGCCTTCTATAACTATCCATTATATGGTCTCACCTCTCCCTAAAGGTATTTTAGTGATTAGAAGGTGATTCCATCTAAGGTCACACTAAACCTCTCAGACGTCACATGCTTAAATTAGGTTCCTATCAAGCTATGCTCTTATGTTGGCTAGGCTTGTTGAGAAAAAAAAATGTCACTCAATGAAAATTCAATGGCTTCTCCTTATTTAAATCTAAAAAGGATGTGTAAAATTGTGGCAGTAAACCCACCATTATTCATATGCTATCTTCAGAAGACATCGTAGAGAAAGAGATCAATGGGACATGTTTTAATAATGATAAAAAAATAAGGAAAATGTCAAAATTTTCTAGAGAAATGCTTGCATGTCATTAATGTTGATGTTTTTTTTATGCACTTCTCAACACAAGTGATGCATAGGTGCATCACCTCTCTTGAAATACAATCTTCCATAATCAAATTGCAAAACACTATCCCAAGGTCTCTAATGTCAAGTCTTGATAGTGCTTGGAATCTGAGTTGGTTGATGTGATTTTCTAGTAATCACAGGACAGTCTTATAGATGAGTTACAAAGTGTGGGAAGTTGGGTCTGCAAATGCAATTTCAAAGTGCTAGAAGTCAATGAATAGGGTTTGTCCACTCAAAACAGCAAGCTGAAACCCACCAAGTTAATCTCATTTAGCTTCATGGTGATCCTTGGAATCCTAAACTAACAAAGAGTTAAAAGAAACAACAAAAGGGAAAGGGTTGAGAAAGTTGCTCTAAGTCTAAGCTATGAATTAATAGTAACAATTGTGGCTGCTATAGTAGACAAGTTTCATAAGTTGAGTTTTCTTTGACCAAGAGAAACCTACAGCTATACAAAACCAATGCAATCTTATAAGTCTGTTGATTTTCAGATTGCACATACACATCATGAACATGCAATTGAACTATGTTGCATCAATAACATAAAGAATCCCAGGCTAACTTTGCACAGTAGTTGTCATCAACAAGTGCTAAAAGTATGGGCTGAAAGCTCATCAAATACTATAACAGTAACATCATTATAACAATCATTCAAGAAACTACATAGTAAAACTAACTTGGAAGTAGAACCATGCATGCATAATGAACAAACTCAAAAGAAACACCCATAAATGATGCAATGTTGCTCTCTATTGTTGTGGAATGCCTTTACACTAGTTCTCCAACCATTTACAAATGAGGGGAAAGTGCCTATTTATAGTTTTCCAAATCCCAAATGAATGGATAGGATTAATTTGAATTGTGTGGCTCAGATTTTCTCTACACTAGGGTTTCACCTACCCCATAATATTCAACAATTTAAAATACAACCTTTGTCTTTTCCCTATTTTGTCTTTTGTGGCTAGTCACTGTAGCAATTTTTTCCTCTAGTTGATTTCCCTTATGATATAGCTAAAACTATTCAAAATTTGCCCTTTTACTTGGTGTGTTCGCAACATCCCTCAATCAATCAAGTACACCTTTTTTTCATCATTGTTAAATGGATTAGATGATCTGATGAGACAACTCTTGATAGATCATTATTGTTTGCTTGGAGGGAGGAAACAGCTTCTCCCCCCCACCACCTTCAAGACCACCCTTTGTAGTTTTTTCACTGACTTCCTTGGCATAGGCATCCTAATGTTAGCTCTGTTGATGGGTGCTAGGGGGAGAGGTGAGCATAAAATGAATGGTGAAAAGAGTAATGTGCTTTTTCCTTGTTCAACTTTCTCAATGGACCTCCTTGATGGACTCGCAATAGGTTCCTTGAATCTTGCATACATGAAGTGCCTTAAGTGCTCTCATACACAAGTCAAGGAAAACGTTAGTCAAATCATGCAAACTCCTTGTTAGATCTAACCATGCATCATTAAAAGATCATAATATTCATCATTGTTCCACATTTGGAGCTCATTTGGACCATAAACATTAATGCAGGTTTAGGGGTGCAGGTTTCTCCTAGGTCGGAAGGATGATAGACAATGATAGCAGATAGCGGGTGGCAGATGATAGACGGATGATGGACAGATGGAGGATGATGGACAACTTGCTAATGGTGAACAAAAAATGACCTTATGTAGGGGCAGACCCGCAAGTGATGGACGACAGATGGACAACGCGCAATGGATGCCAGATAGTGGACAAACAATAGATAGCAGACAGACAGGTGATGGAGGGACAATGGACGATAGACAGACAGGTGATGGATGGCAAAGGGATGATAGATGAAAAATGATAGTGGAGGGATGACAGCCTACAAGGAAAATTCCCATGGACAAGAATGGAGGGGTAGTAGCCTGCAAGGAAAGTTCCCACAAATGACAATGAAGGGATGGCAGCCTGCAAGGAAAGTTCCCATGGATGGCAATGGAGGGATGGTGACCTGCAAGGAAAGTTCCCATGGATGACAATGGAGGGATGGTGGCCCACAAGGAAATTTCCCACAGACAACTTAATAGATGGATGAAAACCCACAAAGAAAGTTCCCACAGATGGCAATAGAGCGATGGTGATGCACAAGGACATTTTCCACAGATAGCAACAGAGGGCCAATGGCCTGCAAGGAAAGTTCCCATGGATAGCAATGGAGGGATGACAAATGGTGGACAGATGGGTGACAGATGGCGGAGGGACGGCGGATGATGGATGGCGACCCGCAAGAAATGTTCCCATAGAAGGCAACGAAGGGACGATGGCCCATAAGGAAAGTTCCCACAGATGACAATGGAGGGACAATGACCCACAATGAAAGTTCCCATGAACGGAAATGGAGGGATGATGACCTACAAGGAAAGTTCCCACGAATAGAAACAGAGGGATGGTGGCATGAGAGAAATATTAAATGCCTAAATAACTACATGCCTATTAATGTGATATGGCCCCATTAATACTAGTTTCTAGAATGCCACCTAGGAAAATAACTCCTAAGTAAACTTATTAATAATGTGAATAGGTCATCACTAATATCTAGTTAGGAAATATCCCCATTCACACTGTGTTGTAGAAAAAAAGGACCCTTTGCGTGACATGGGATTAATTTACAATAATTGGACTTAATGAGGTCTTAATCTAGTGTTGTGAGGCATTTTATGCATCGAGACTAGGTCTTGGACCCCTGCAAATCAAATAACATGCTTTTAACAATGTCATGTAAAAGTGTCGTAAAAGTCTTGTAAAGGACTTTCTTGCTTTTCTAGACTTAATTAAGCTACATCTCCCTAATTAAACATTATAAAATATGTTTAATAACATTATTACATCAATATAGAAGGTTTTTAGTGTAAACTTAATGTTAAATTAATGTTTTAATGTGTCTTGCACATTCACATTGGTTTTTGTGCCCTTCTAGGCTATGTGGACCTAATTTTAGTGTTGTAAAGTGTATTTAATCACACTTTCACATTGAATTTTGTGTCCCAAGCCCTATTCAACATTTACATCATCACTAATAGGCCCTAATTAACCCATATTGTGCATCCCAGGGCTTTAATTGATCAAATATCTGATAAAGTTGTAATTTAAACCTTATTTCCTTGTTCCTTGGCTTCTTAGGTGTCCCAATTGCCCTTGTTGGACCCATTCACCATGCATGTGATTCGGTCCCATCTAGGTGGGACCCATTCACCATGTGTGGTGAATGAGTCCTATTTGGCTTTATTTTGACCTTTGAGTGGGAAATAAAGTGAAATTAACTTTAAATTCACTACATGTCGACCTGTGATGAGGTATTATCAGGTCTAAGGCACAATTGTCTATAAATAAGTGTTTTAATCCTCATTTTTACATCTAACAACTCATTTTCATATCTCTCATCATTAATTCATCAACTATCTTCTCATCCAAGTCAAGCAAGCTAGGGTTTCTTCATTAGAAGTCATCAAGTTAGCTTTCTAAAGCATTCAAGGGTTGAATATTCATGTATTGCTACAAAATTTCAAGATAAATCATCATGGTAAGGTAAAATCTCCATTTTTGAATGTTTCATTACTTTGTTTCATCACTTTGGTTTAATTACCTAAAAGGGGTTTGACTAAGGCAAACCCCCATGCCCTAACAGTCAACATCTCTTCTTTTTCTTCTTATGTGTTTGTAGATTTAGACATCTTGGAGGTTTAGAAATCATTGAATATTGCATTTCAAATTCATTCAATTTATCCCTTCATCATTCAATTCAAATAATCAACAAAAACTCATTTTTCAGACCCGAATCCGACAATTTCAAAAGTGGACACCCGCAAGACATCAAAGTGCATATTATTTCATTCAGTCGGTGTTGGAGGATGGATAGATCAAGCTGGACAAGATATGTACAAATGCCAATCCAACAAATATGTTTACAAAGGCTATGACAAGGGAGAAGTTGAGCTCCTCTTCAACTTCGGTTCGAATTCAAGGTTAAATTCAAGTATAACAAAGCAATAGGGTCCAAGATACTTATTTCCAGTGGGAGCTGTAAGTGCAATAGTGTTGTCAAGGATTAGTCTCCAAGTGGGAGATTGTGTTGGTGTGGAGCTTGATTAGTCTCCAAGTGGGAGATTGTTGGTATGTGGCAACTGATGATTCTATATTGTAAACCTTGCAATGTATCCTTTTCGGGGTCCGGGGCTAGGCCGGGCCCTAGGTGGGGGTTTGGGGGTAGCAGCCCCCAAGAAAAATTTTCCTCCTACTTTTTTCACGTCGTCACCAGAAAAGGAAAAATCAATGAAAAAACAAAAAAACTGACTTTGTAGAACCCTTATCTAGAAGCTTCTAAGCTTTTTAAAAATGGGTTCGGATGGGGGTTATAGTATGATGAAAAACACAATTATTCGAAAGATTGTAATAGGTTTTTGCACTGGATAATAAAATCATTGGATGACTACGTTTTGGTGGATGTAGCCCAGATTGGGTGAACCATGTTAAATTCTCTGTGTTATAATTTATTCTATGTGTGTTTTAGTTTCTTTTTTTATTAATTAAATATGCATTTAATTGTTAGATATCTTCCTTTTCTAACCATAACACTTTACCCACTTCAAACTTGGATGAACACATTACAAGCTCTCCTAGTTAGGTAGAAAACATAGCACAATAAAATGAGACCTTACAAAAAATTGCCATTCAACTAACACCTTCTCCTAATCATCCCCTCTTGACACTCCAATCATCGATCATTCCCCTATTAGCGATGAAGCCATTTTGGAAGAATCTAGCCCTACTTGTCAAGAATATGTGGCTTGTTATTCTTCTAAAAACTTTCCTTCTAGGGATAATATCTTGGTGCTAGAAAATGACAACAATAATCATGTCTCTTTCTTCGATAAACAAGTAGTTCTTGATTTCCCTTCCTTAGAGATACATCCAACCAATACTGTTGAGGTTATGAATGCACAATTGTCCATTAGATCCCCCTCGATCAATGAACTGCATGCATACCCTATGGGACATCAAAGAATCCTCTAATTCTCTACCCACCTTCACATAAACAACAACCTCAACATAAACCTAAACTCACCCTTTACCCACCCTCACATCTGCTTCATCCCTCTAATCGACCATGCCACACCTTATACCCACCTAACACTGATGTATCGCAACAACCTAGTGATAATACTGTTGCTCATACATATGACACTCACAAAAATACTCAATCACCGCAACCAACCTCAACCACTTTACCTTTATCCAATCCACCTAGTGCTCCTCATTACATCCCACCCACAAAGGAGTATGATCTTGTTGAACAACTAAAAAATACTCCTGTGAAAATTTCTCTTTGGGATTTAATTCAGAATTCACCAACTTACAACACTATTCTTCAAACAAACTTAAAAAAAATTATAGTACAAATCCAAATGATGTGGCAACTTTAATCCATAACATGCATCTTGACATTACTTTCCATCAACATGAGCCCCCCTCTTTGGAGGTGGGAAAAAAAATGAAGCTTTCATGATCATCACTCAATACAAAACAACATGCATAAAGAGAACTCTTATAGATAATGGGTTTTCTCTTAATGTGTGTAGTGTGAGTCTTTTGGATAGGATTGGCATTCATAGATCCACCATTCGACCTGACTCTCTATCTATGACAGGATTTGACAATGTTGCAAATAACTCGCTCGAGGTAATCATTATGCCTCTTACAATTGGAGTGGTCAGCTTAAACGCACCAATCTATGTGATGCCAGGTTATTAAATTTCATGTAATCTTATCTTAGGTAGATAATGGATTCATACCATGAATGGTGTGCCCTCCACTCTTCATCAAAAAATGAAATACATTTACAAAAACATAGTTTACACCCTTGACGCTGACCCTGAACCTTATAGTGTCTTATAGCTTGCCAAAATCGATGAGAACCCCTTGAGCACATTAACACCAACCATAAAAGTATAACATACACAACAAGATGGAAAAAACATTAAACATCACATGACATTATCTGAAGATGATTGTGGTTGCTTGAAATTTGAGCATGACTTCATGGGTGAATACAAAATTATCCACAAAGATCCAAAAATGAAAAATGACACAACAACCATATCAACACCAACTTCGGAAGACCTTTCGAAAGAATCCACCTCACCCACTTTAGACAAAGAAGACAATTACACAACCTTTGATGAACACAATAATGAAAATCACCAAATCCAAGAGCTATGAAAAAGCTTTATGGAAAAGGTTATGAGTTTATGAAATGACTTGGATATAATGGAAAAGGATGTGGTGCTAACGAACAAGGCATCCATAACCCTATAGATCCCCTCACATAACAAACAACTCATGGTCTCGGCTATTTTCCCATAATAGAGATCACTAAACCTCCACCCTTCATCAACACTATCATGAAACACCCTTCTAAATTATCCTTAACATCTAGTGGTCTTGACCATCATCCTTCATCAAGTATACAACACGTGCCTACGCCTTCACTTAATGTCAATGTCATCTCACAAAATTTTCATGATTTGAATTCATTAGATTTCATACCTTCCCATAATGGAAAGAATAAAATCTCGTAATCTAGTAAAACTTGTGAAGATATGACATATACTACTAAGTAAGATGTATCTTTGAAACACACCACAAGACCACTTTCTCCCATTGATAAAGAGGGTATCTTGTTGAGACTCCTCCGAGATCACTTGATCACTCTCCCTCCAAGAAATCGCAAGAAATGTTATGACAAGACTTCCTTTTGTGCATATCATAGAGTTCTTGGTCACTTCACTAATGAATGCACTACTTTAAGTCATTAAATACAACATTTTCAAGATTTTGGTATGATTCCCCATGTGGGGGCATCTAATTCCTCCAATTACTATTAATTTTCACTCTAGCATTAATTTCACCAACCCTTGCGGCTCACCTTCATCCTGAACTAAGTGGGGGAAAGGGGTTTGATAGCCTTGTCCTTGTATGTCACTTTGTGGTTGCCTCCTTTGGCTAGTCATTAAATTTTCATGAATACAAAATAGCAAGCTTGGGATGTGGATGATATGTCTTAAGTCGGCATGACATACTACTCTCTCTCATGACGTAGCTTAATGGAGACATATGACTTGGCATAGGGATTTTCTCATGAGCTCCCATCTCCTCTTTTTACTTCACTTTAAAACAATTTCTCACAGTACGGGTGCTTGCAACTACTTTAAAGTAGGGGGAATACGTCACCACTCACATTTCATTGTGTGATTTTATTTTTCTTGTGAGTCCATCTCTTGGAAGCATTAGGTAAAATGTTGCCCAGGATGAGATCTTGTACTTATCCTCTCTTGGAGACATTGAGCATGATGTTCCCTAAGATGAGACCTTGCACGAACAAAACAAAATCCCTTTGAACAATCCTTACACTTTTCTGCATTAACATTTTCTATGTGTGTCTTGCATACAAAGTTTTTCTTACCTCATGGAGCTTGAAAATCATTTACCTTTGTGGCGCCTTGTTAAATTTATCAGGTGGTATAACTTTAACATCATTGAGCAGGAAGCCCAACTAGCGACATGAATTTTCCCCATAGCCACCTTTGTGTTTGTGAGTGCATGCAAACTAGCATATCTATCTTACATTTTTTACTTTCTCACCTCATGGAAAACTACTTCAGTGGCCCTAGAGTCAGTATATCGTTGGCCTTTCTCACCCGACAAATAACCAAGTAGTTTTGTCGGCCCAGAGTGAGTACATATTTTATTCTTTTTTAGTTTTTTCCTTTGTATGATTTTTTATCTTGGAGGCTTTCCCTACATGTGGATCTCTCTTGAATGGCTACTTTAGTTTGAGTTTGAAGCAGGTTCATCCTCTCACTAAAGTCGGGGCTAAATGTGTCATAGAAAAAAAGGACCCTTTGCTTGACATGGGATTTAATTTACAATAATTGGAAATAATGTGGTCTTAATCTAGTGTTGTGAGGCATTTTATCCATCCAGACTAGGTCTTGAACCCTTATAAATCAAATAACATGCATTTAACAATGTCTTGTAAAGGTGTTGTAAAAGTAATGTAAAGGACTTTCACAGTTTTCTAGAGTTAATTAACCTACTTCTCCTTAATTCAACATTATAAAATTTGTTTAATAAAATTATTACACCAATATAGAATGTTCTTAATGTAAACTTAATGTTAAATTAGTCTTGTAATGTGTCTTGCACATTCACATTGGTTTTTGTGCCCTTCTAGGCTATGTGGACCTAATTTTAGTGTTGTAAAGTGTATTTAATCACACTTTCACATTGAATTTTGTGTCCCAAGCCCTATGCAACATATACATCATCACTAATAGGCCCTAATTAACCCATATTGTGCATTGCGTGGCTTTAATTGATCAAATACCTGATAAAGTTGTAATTTAAACCTTATTTCCCTGTTCCTTGGCTTCTTAGGTGTCTGAATGGCCCTTGTTGGACCCATTCGCCATGCATGGTGAATTAGTCCCATCTAGGTGGGACCCATTCACCATGTGTGGTGAATAGGTCCTATTTGACCTCATTTTGACCTTTAAGTAGGAAATAAAGTGAAATTAACTTTATATTCACTACATGTTGACCTATGATGAGGTATTATCAGGTACTCAGGCACAATTGTCTATAAATAAGTGTTTTAATCCTCATTTTTACATCTAACAACTCATTTTCATATCTCTCATCATTAATTCATCAACTATCTTCTCATCCAAGTCAAGTAAGCTAGGGTTTCTTCATTAGAAGTCATCAAGTTAGCTTTCTAAAGAATTCAAGTGATTAATCTTCATGTATTGCTATAGAATTTCAAGATAAATCATCACAAAAAGGTAAAAATATCCATTGTTTCATGTTTCATTACTTCATTTCATCTCTTTGGTTTAATTACCTAAAAGGGGTTTGACTAAGGAAAACCCCCATGCCCTAACAATCAACATCTCTTCTTTTTCTTCTTATGTGTTTGTAGATTTAGACATCTTGGAGGCTTAGGAATCATTTAATATTGCATTTCAAATTCATTCAAGTCAAAGAATCAACAAAAAAGCACTTTCAAATCCGAATCCAGCAATTTCAGAAGTGGACACCCATAGAACATCGAAGTGTAGATCAAAAGCTTCAAAATCCACTTTTGAAAATATAGAAATTCAAAGGAGGATTCATTTGCCATGGGTAGCGAATGAGTCCCACCACATGGTCAATTTTGAGTTTTTTGCATTTTTGAGTAGCCTTTTGTCAGAAACAGGTTCTAGCACAATTTACCAAAACTGGGACAGTTCATTTACCCAGAATGGAAAATGAGTCCCACCAAGCCTAAATTTCAGCATCAATAGCATTTCAAAAGAAATTTCTAGTCCTCAATTAGATTCTAGGTGCACACTTTCATTCTAATTCATTTATGTTAAGTTTTGTATTCATTTCTAGTTCATTTCTGCATAGCACAATGTGTTTTCAAACAAGTTTCATTTCAATAGTTTAACATACTTAATCAATCAATCTTATTAATTAGTTGCATCTAGAAAATTTCATTTAGACATAATTTCATCACACACATCCTAATTTGAGTATTACATAAGCATTTTTGGCCCTATCTCTCTCCTTTTAGGTGGAAAACCCTAAGAGTTTAAGAGAAGTCCATAGGATCCCAAAAATCTATGTTTCACACACTAACACCCCCCATAAGTGCAACTTGGGAGTGTAGTTATGATGGAAATGATGCAATATGATGGGTCATGACTACTAGGCCATGTTACATACCCATGTACAAATGAAAATGCAATCTCTTACAAATGGAGAAAAGATGAAAACCTCATGGGACGAAACTCCTCCCCAAAAAATAGATATAATGCAAAATGTAATGCTAATCATGTACAAGCAATGTAAGTGATGTATGGAGGTCTCAACATCAATATCCCCAAAGAGATGCATCCATAAAAAAAATACAATAATCAATATCCCCCTCATAAGAGGGAAATAGAGAGACTATATAGCTCCCCCACGAAATGTAATCAATTGAAAAATTGGGAAGTGGTTGAAGAGAAAACATGATCCAATGTCGACAAAAAACTTGTCTCCCTTTTGAAAGAAACAAAACTAGGTACAAATGTAGGGATGCTTCCCATTTTGGATAGGAATTGAAGGAAGGAAGAATGTTCATGTGCATGATGATGATGTCTTTGAAAACTACTCATTTGTCTCCTTGCCTAAGGAAGATGAAGATGCCACAATCAAATCAGGTACATTCCTAATCAATGAAGAAGTTGACAAATCAGGACTATGAAAAAATTGATGTTGAACAAGATCCAAACAATGCAATACAATGATTCCTCTGTTGAAGGAATAGATGGAGACTATATTTCCTCCTTTAATGAAGTTTCCTCAAAACCACTGAGAGAAGTCTTAAGCCAAAAGAGTGTCCAATTATGAAAAACCACATGTCTCCCCCAAGGAAGAAGAAAATACAATGGTAGATGTTGAATCACTCTAACTCCATAATGAAATGGGAGGGGAGAAGCCTCATATATGAAATATCTAAGAAGGAATCAAGTTCCTCTAAGGTGTTCTCACTAAGATCAAGATCCCCAATCAAGGTCGAAACAATGGAATGCAGAGACTTAAGAATATCCTCCAAAGTAGAATCTGAATCTAGAGGAGAGATATCCCCTCAAGAATGTCCTCCAAACTTGTAGAAGTAGCCAAATTTGTAATACATGAAACAAATCCATCATGTGATCCTAAGTCTAGAAAACTGAATATGTCATGTTGAATAGGAATGATGGAAGCCTCAATCAATAACTTTATACAATGAATCACTAGAGGTGAAGTTACATCAACTATCTTTGATGGAGAAGAAGCATTTGAAGAACCCTGATATCCTCATCTGAAGATTCAAAGCATTACAAATTTGTAAGCTCCTGCATAGCATTATCATCATAGAGTATCATGTTTGAAGAATGAAGAGGCACATGAAATTCTGAATCATGATCATTGGGGAATGGTGAAGTATAATGATCTCCATATAGCTCCCAAATCTTAGTCCAAATAATATGAGGACAGTCACAATAATCTTGATACCTTTCAAAAATCATCATTGGCATGCATTGTAATAACCTCTAAGACATCATACCTTCAGAAACTGCAATAAATTTTTTGGATACCTTTATCAAGAGGGGGAACAAAACCATACAAATGTGACAACTGAAGTGATTGGAGATGTTTTAGCCTGCAATATCTTTATTTTTTTTACTTCCCCTTCCCAACATTATTAGTGAAGGACGAATTGAAAACCCCATAACAAACTATGATAAATATCCAATATTACAAAGACATTGACTTTTGATATCAAATAGAAACTCCTAAATATGACATGCTAGTGAAAATAAAGCCTCCAATTCAAACAAACCTTCTCCAAATTGCAATATGTACAAGATATTGAGCAAATGCCACAAATTACAAAAAAATGATAGAATATACCTAGCCCTAAATCTGAAAAAAGTGGATAGATTGAATGATAGAACTCTGAATCACCTTCACAATTCCTATGGAATCTCCAAAATCTAACAAAATGGTGAAAAGATATGAGCTCGAGAGTCCAAAAGGAAGCACTGACTTCAAATAGCTTTAATTTGTACCCACAAAAAAATATAGCAAAATACTCTACACATTTGTGAAGTAAACTAAACTAGCTTTCTATTGATATCTTGTTTGTGAAAATCCAATATCCTGGCGAAAATTTATGCTCCGTTGAATAAAACTACATTGTTGGGGGGTGCAGCTAAATAGGTGCAAAAATAAATCACCTAGGGAAAAAAAAAAATGGCCCCTCCACGCCAATAGGACCATGGGGCTAGTCTATAGAAATAAAGATGGCCACCAGGGTCGATGATGGAAGGGTTATGGTTGGGAGGCGATGGGGTGGTTCTACCAATCGCACCACTCTAAAGGAAAAGCCCTTAGATATTGATGGGTCCACCAGTTGGGGAATAAACTTCGGTGGGTGAAAAAGCTAGTGGTCAATGGTAATGGGTGTTGGTGGCAGAGTAAGAGAAACCCAACACCTAAAGTCAATGGTAGATGTGACCGATATGATTGAGTTGTTGGTGAGTGAACAACCTACAAACATTGTCAAAACCTACCAATCTACAGACCCTGCAAGGTATTAATTTCTCTGACAATGATACACTGCAGACAATGAAAAATTTGCACGAATGAATATTTTGATATTTTTGTGGGGAAATCAAAATCATATATATATATATATAGTGATTAAAATTTTCAAACCCACTTTGCAAATATAAAAGAAAACTTAAATATTTCAACCACTAGCTCTTAATTTTTTCCGCTCAAAAAAATATATTGAGCTTGAAACTTTAATAAGCTGACTAATATTAAATAAATTCAACCATCGAATAATTTTTTTCCCATGGAAATTAAATATGCCACCAAACTATACTAGCGCTTGCACCCCAGTGAGGTGCAATGGTTACGCCGATAGAAGGATATACTTTGGCAATATTTAGAACCTGGGTCAAGGGGAAAAATCACAAGAATAGGTAAATTTCTTTTCGTAAGGCTAACCATTTCTAGCAAAAGTCAATTGGTGATGTGGTGTTTTAATAGGATATGTGTTTTTGAAATGAAGGAGGGGACGCTCTAAACTAACATAGTAAACCAAACTATAAATAATATTTCCACCCAAATCAATACAAGAAGGGTAAACATGTACTATTAAAGAAGGTTTTTAAGTTGAAGAATAGGAAAAATAAACACTATCATGAACCACTTGATTTGTGTGCTTAAAGAAACCAAATCTAAGCTTGTATTCATATTTGACTATTGTATAATATATTGTCTTCTACTATTATGTCAATTACAATGTTAATCAAATTTAGATAAAAAACTGAAATACAAAGCTATTTTATTATAGGTATAAATGTATTTTACTCTAATTTAATTTATTTTGTTCTACTTTAAAACTTTCTAAGAATAATTCCGATTTATTTAATTATTTCCTCAAACATTATTTTTATTTATAGCTATTTAATTCACTTCAAATTTATAAATATAAACATTCTTCTAAAAATGATAATATCAATAACAATTAAATTATATCTAATATAACTTATTTTGTTTTCAAATAGTATGACAATTATTTGTAAAATCAAAATTAATAGAGCTCATACCTATACAATATTAAATAGTTAAGTTAACAAATTCATTAAATTTTTATTATAGGTAAGCACTCTCAAAACTATTCATTACCACTTGGAAACCTATTTGGTGAATTTCCATTTAACTATTAAATTTTTATTTTAGGTAAGCACTCTCAAAACAATTCATTAACACTTAGAAACTCAATTGGTGAATTTCCATTTAACTACAAAGTAGTTGTGTAAGTGTGCTTTTGAAATCTGCAAACACTAATCTCAAACAAGGGTTAGTACCTACAAATCCTTCAAGAACACTACTATGAAATACCTTGTAGTTGTTTCCAAATGCAATACATGACAAAATAAAAACTAAAGCATTAGGAAAGCAATAACAAGTCACCTATTCCATAGTGGATTGGTCTCACATGTGCTAGTGATCCTTTCCCAACCCTTGATCAATAGCTAAAATGATGAACTGCAATGGAGATGAAGAACAAGATTATTTCTCAAACCAAGAGAGTAACCTTGCATAAAAATTGTGGATCCATGAATGAGGATTAAGCCCTCTTTTATAGATTTTCTTGATGAGAGATTGGCCAAGATGGTGAATGTGGGACTAAAGACCTCCAATGAGAAGAAGACACTTGTCAAGTGGTGAGTGGTCAATGGTTGTGCAAGATTTGGGAAGAGTGCCCATGAGAGGGACAATTTGAATTCAAATTTTGCAATAAATTTTGAGAGGGGGACAAGAAAAACAACAATAAATGCAATGTTGGACTTGTCATGTTGAGGGAAAATGAGGGTTTTTAATAAATCAATAAAATTGATTTATTTGTGCAAGTGGAGATATCTGGAGAATGCAAGTGGTTGAGATTAGTATTTAATCATGATTAGATTAAATAAAAGATGATTATGTTAATTTAATGATGATTAGGTGAGTTGACTTTTATGATTTAAATATTTGATTTATTTAAATCATAAAAGGATGAAATATGGATTGGATTTAATTAAATAAATGTTTGACCTATTTAATTAAAGGGATGATGTTTGATTTATTAAAAGGTTGATGATAATTTTTATTTGATAAATGACCTTAGGAAATGAGATTATTTAATGAATGGATGAAAGTGATGAATGGGCCTAATGTGAGACCTAATTTGACCGAATCTGATCGAATGTGTAATGTTAGTTTTGCATGTCTACATTTTTCCCCTCTTTGAAGCAATGTACTTGTTGCGTTGGTTCAAAGAATAAACTTGCCGCCATCAAATTTTAAAAAATTCCTAATTTTAAAGATGCCTCAGTGGAAAGAAGTACATTGGTACATTGCCCCCTCGAGAGATCGAGCGAAAAGATTCATTTGAGGGTCGATCTCGTGATAAAGAGGTTCAAAATGGGTGGTTATGGACGATGATGCAAAGATGATGATTTCAAGATGCTTAGAATAACAAATCTATATTATCCTAAACAACTTAAATGATGCTCTGATATGAGATGGATGAGATTGATGATGTGATATGCTATGGAATGCAATGGATGATTTATGAGATGCTTAGACTAACAAATCTATATTATGATGATGATTATGCATGTGAGATGATATGCAGAATACCGATGATTTATGGATGCAAGATGAATGCATAATGGATGCATGATGGATGTATTGGTGATGATGATTAACTATTCATGCTATGATGTTAGTGCAGAAAATGAAGAAATTAGATGATGACAAGAGGATCCAACAAACCAACATTATGAGAGATGATGATGATGATCATAGATGAGAAAAGATAGATGGATAATGGATGATTTGCTTATCAAGGATTGGGATTTTAAAAGGGTCACTTTATTTTTGATAACATGCCTAAGTATGATGCATCAAGGTATAAAGGACCAGGATGAAGTTGTACTTAGTGTGATGGACTTTGACTTGACAAATAGATAGGAGTATTCTTGTTCACACCTGACATATGGAAACCTTGCTAGGATGCACTTTAGAAGTCTCAAACATCTTGAACCAAAACACGGAAAGGTATAACCAATGAATGCAATAGTCAACAAGCTATCTGAAACATCCTCCATACATATCTAACAAAAAAATTATTCACCAAGTTATTTTACAAGAACTTCCAACAAGCATAGCAAACAAAAGGATAATGATCGTTGCCCCATTCCTATCTCTCTAAATCCTTCATTCGGATATCATCGAGAGGTCCTTGGACTGAGCGCAATAAGATAAGTTAAAAGAAAAAGACCAACCACACAAACAAGCTGATGTTCTTGAATACCGCTAACCAAAAGGGAATGTGTTTTTAAGGATAAGAACCAAAACTTATTGCCAAAAGATAATGCCCATTGTAGGAAGGATACATCCTAGGACATATTAGTGGATGGCAGAATGTCATTTCGTTTATCCAAAATGTTCTTTCTAATAAAAAATGCCCCTTGTAGGAAGGATTCATCCTAGGACATGATGTTATCAGATGATTGATATGGGACTATTTGGATGATGGACTATCGACACAAAGACTTGACCAACTTGTTTATGTACTGACTTAGACTTGAGACTTGACGCTTTTGAGTTTTGCTTTTAACCTGCTAGACTTGTTTCTAACTATTTCACCAAAGGTTGAGGATGACGATTAGTTTATTATGAGTGATGTTTATTGCGGGTGCAAGCAATATGAGGTGGATGGGTTTTTTCAAATATTTGGATGTTTTTGGAGTTTTGCAATGTTTTTAGGCTGTTTTTGGTATTTTTTGAGGTTTTTCAAATGTTTGGATTTTTTATTTTTTCCAATGTTTTTGGGATTTTCTAAGATTTTGATCGAGAGTCTAACCTAAAGACCTATCCTAGGGGCCTCGAGGGCTGATCGATAGATTAGCCTTGCCTACGTTATACATGCAAAGACCACGTAGTTTGACTGACAATTTGACCGATTTACAGATGGTGATATATATGATGAGATGTCATTTTATTATGACAGACTCCTATAGGACTGACCTAAATGTCTCGAGGGATGATCAAAGATCAACCTTGCCTACATTCAAGCTCAGAGATGACGTAGTTCGGATTCCAATGTTTTTGATGTTTTTTTAACTTTTTGAGTGTTTTTGGATTTTTGATATTTTGGATGTTTTTCAAATTTTTGCATGATTTTGATGATTTGGATATGGATGTGAATGATGATATTAGTACTATGTTTGGGATTTTGCTGAAAACCAAGCTAAGTTTGAATGATCAAGTCGCTGGATTGATGATGATGATAACATTGTTGATGATACACAACAATGCAAGGACTAGATTGATCAGGATTGACGAGGATAACATTGTTGAGGATGCACAACAATGCAAGGATGGATGGATTGATCGAGATTGATGAGGATAAAATTGTTGAGTATGCACAACAATGCAAGGATAGTGTTAAGCAACACAATGATTTGGAATGATATCCAAAAGATGATGATGGATTGATGATGATTTGATCAAGACTGATGATGATAATCATTGTTGAGGATGCAAAACAATGAAAGGATAGTGTTAAGCAGCACAAGGATATCCTGATGATTTCTTGATTGGATTTTGATTAATCATGATTGATGAAGCTTGGTTTGAAACAAAAGATGTTTTAGATGATGTGATGTTGACGTTTGAAGTGCAACCTAGATGCGACTGCTTTGACCAATTTGGCTTCACGTTTTCCAATGTTCAGATCGCCACATAAGTTGGAGGATACATATCAAGATTTATTCCTGAAGCAAGATGTAAATATCTACCCCCAGTGTCTAACAATGTATGAAATGTGATGTGTGGATGCTCGGATAAGTGTATGGATGGATGGATATGGTAAGCCCACAAAGGATGCCAAGGATTATCTTATGTAAAGATAAGGTGTTTGGATAAAGAATGTTGATTTGGATATTGCTTCATGGCTCAGATAACGTTGGATAGGATAGGATCAATGAAAATGGCCCATGTCAAGATGTTTTACCGTAAGCAAGCGTAAAGTGTGCCCCAAACTTCATCAAGATCAAGATAATTTGGACTATGGATGCAGATGGATGAAAATGGATTGGATCAAAGGTTTATGGATGGATGGATTTATTATGGATAAGATGGATGGAATGCTCGATTTATTATGGATGGGATGAGATGCTTTCACCTAAAGTGGCACACGTAGATGCTCGATTCTACACATGATGCCTATTTGCCTGGTTTTCATCATGGTCTTGCCCAAAGTGCCACCCATACGGTTTTCACTAGAGGATGATTTTTATCTTTACTGTTTTCAATCCTTTTTCTGATTTTTTGGATTTTCATATTTCTTTATTTTTTTGTATTTTCTGAAAGATTTTAAGCTCATGTTGAATCACAAGATGTTTCTGATATAGATGCCCCTGTCATAATGTGCCATCGATATCCTGCTTGAAGGAGTTGCTTTCCTAGGATACATGCACTTGAATACAACTTTTGGGATTCATGATCTGCTTCATCGATACTGGAGTTGACTTTGTCTTTGTGCACACATTGTGATAGATTGCCTTCTGAATCCTTATGATGAAGGGTCGTTGCCAATACATGGTCAATTTGAGAATTAGATATAATTCGTGGAGGCATGGATGGAGTGTGTTTAGGGATAAAAGATGGATTGGATTGGTTGATAGTTTGGAACCTTTGACTCTCCAAATTGGGAAGATGAGCAATGATGAGTGGATACGAAAGTGTGCTTGGAATTAGGACCAACTGCTTGATACACTTTGTACGTCGCTTGAAAAGCCTGCTTTTGCTTTTGCAGACATCTTTGATGGATACCTTTCCCTTTTTGATTTTTCCCCATAGTTTCTTTGACTGATGGAGTTTGATAGGGATAATCTTTCTTTGTATTTTTTTTTATCCATATGTATTTGATTTGTCCATTATGCTTTTCTGATTCTTTTTCTCTGATAATGTTCTTCGTACTTTGATTCAAATATTTCCTTTGATGTTGGTCCCAATTCATGGATAGGGTAATGGGTGGATGAAGATTCATGACGTGGCTGGTTGTAGTATTGACACTAGTTTCATCAAAAGGATTCTTCATTCTCTCTATGTTGACATTTGCACAAGATGAAGTTGCCCCTAGTATGGTGGTAGTAGTACCTTCATGCTTTGATTCTGCTTGTTTTGAGATGTCTTTTTCAATAAGCGTTCTCTGATAGATAGCCATTGTAGATGATGTTATTTCCATTTTCTGCTCTGCTAACTCTGAATGTTCTATCTGAGTTGTTTCTTTGAGCGGATAATGTTGGATACCTTTATTCATGATGTCCTCAATCTGAGTTTGGGACATATTTGATCCTCATGTTGACAAATCCGTTTGATTGTAGGAGTTAAGAATCTGCTCTTTGTGTGTAACAAAATCTTGTTCTAGATGAAGATCATCTATGTGTCCATCCATAGAAAGCATCTCATGGGTAGGTGGAGGAGTATGTGCTACATGGATATGATCATCTTGCATAGATAGGAGAGTGTCCATTAGATGATTGTAGTATCTTGAAGATACAAGTTCTTGATCTTGAATGATTTCGGAGTTGCTTTTGACATGCTTTAGATCAAGTTCTTGACATGGATCAGTTCCAAAGGATGGATTGCTTATAAATGGTTCTTGGATGTCATCATTGTACATGGTAAGTGGTTCAGTATCCTCAAGTGTCGAGTTCAGGGTTCTTTTAGTATCTGTAACCATGCGGTCAAAGGGGATCAACATGTTTTGAAAAGGACCATTGCTAGACTTTGGTGAAAGATTTTGATCATGCTTTGGAATAAATTTTTGAGATATGTCCTCTAACTCGTAAGGCGATGTAGAGACATTTTCATAGGTGAAGTGATTGTGCATTATGTCAATTGGATCAAATAATCCTAACACTCCTTCAAAGAGGTCACTAAAAGTGGCTCTTGATGTATGGTGAGTTGATCATCGGATTGTGTAGATACATCCTCAATGTGCTCCTCGATGGAGAGGTTTTGATCATTGTTTTCGACAATTGCGATAGAGAGATTGTGAATGTCTTCAACCATAGAGTCAAGTGATGTTGATATTTCTTGAATTGGCTCATTGTCGAGTTTTGTTTGTGGATTTTGATCGTGATTCAAAAGTGACTCTTGACATATGTCGATTTGATCATTGGATGAAGTAAACGTGTGCTTAGTGATGGATTGATCTTGATCCTTGTTTTCAATAGCTGTCATCTTTTGTGTTTGTGCTCGTGTTGGTTGGGTAGCTTGAGAGGCTTGGGCAGCTTGAAATTGTTGAAGCCCTTGTTGGTAGGCTTGATGTGCTTTTAGTGCGATGCTATGATATTGACTTATTGCACTTGGTTTTTGCGGTAGTGGTGGTGTATTTGGAATCGTGTTGGATGCAGTGACAAGTGATTGAGATACACTTGGAGCAATAATGAGTGTTTGAGATGTGATGGGCATGATAGTGGTAGTTGGAATGATTGAATGGATAGTGATGGTTGGAATGACCGAGGTGATAGACCGTCCTTGGGAGACTATATTTTGATTTGGGATCAATGTTGTTGTTTGATTAGATACCATCCATTGGTGTGATGTCGATGGTATATTCGAAGGATTTGACGTGATGGTTTGATTGACATTAGGTGGATTGATTTGGGTGGATTGATTGGTGCTAGGTAAAGGGGTAAGCCCTAAACAAAGGAATTATGTTGGTAATAGTGGTGGAGATTTCCCTTGGCACAACACCTCAACTATTTTGGAAAGTGCAGCAGTTTGATCTAGCCAATTTTGTTCTTGATTTTGATCTTGACTCCCTTGATATAGTTGATTCGGCTCTTGTTTAAGCAAATTTGGCATGCATGCTTGTCATTTTCGAATGGGATCATGGACTAATGGATTTTGGATGACATTCTGATTTGGGATGATGCTTTGATTTGGCGTGATAGGTTGAAATTTACCATTGTTCATGTTTGTATGATTTGCATATGTGTCCACCCCAAAGTTTGTTGGATTCATGTTTCGAAAACTTGTACTTGGTACCTTCTCATTTGGTTTGTAGGGATTTTGTGGGATGATGTTTGTTTGAAGGCTCATGCATTGATTTTTTAGTTGATGGATTTGTTGGTTTGGATTTGGATTTACCATCAGGAAATGTGTTCCAATCTTTGGTTTGGGCATATTCACACTTGTTGTGCCATTGACCTTTGTCGAAGGTAATGATCCCATGCATGGACTTTGATAATTGATAGGCATTGCAAGGATTTGAAGATTTAATTGAATTGGATTACCCAAGATGTATGGATCAAGTTTATATTCCATACAAGGTTAGTAGCTTAAAAATTTCTCAAGAATGACCCTATGAAATACCTTTCAAATGCTCCAAAATGCAACAAAGGATAAAAGAAAACCACAAGCATAATGAAAACACTCAACAAATTACCTATTCCATAGTGGATTGGTGTCACATTTGCTAGTGACCCTTTCCCAACCCTTGATCAATAGCTAAAATGATGAAGTGCAATGGAGATGAAGAACAAGATTATTTCTCAAACCAAGAGAGTAACCTTGCATAAAAATTGTGGATCCATGAATGAGGATTAAGCGCTCTTTTATAGATTTTCTTGATGAGAGATTGGCCAAGATGGTGAATGTGGGACTAAAGATCCTCCAATGAGAAGAGGACACTTGTCAAGTGGTGAGTGGTCAATGGTTGTGCAAGATTTGGGAGGAGTGCCCATGAGAGGGAGAATTTGAATTCAAATTTTGCAATAAATTTTGAGAGGGGGACAAGAAAAACAACAATAAATGCAATGTTGGACTTGTCATGTTGAGGGAAAATGAGTGTTTTTAATAAATCAATAAAATTGATTTATTTGTGCAAGTGGAGATATCTAGAGAATGCAAGTGGGTGAGATTAGTATTTAATCATGATTAGATTAAATAAAAGATGATTATGTTAATTTAATGATGATTAGGTGAGTTGACTTTTATGATTTAAATATTTGATTTATTTAAATCAGAAAAAGATGAAATATGGATTGGATTTAATTAAATAAATGTTTGACCTATTTAATTAAAGGGATGATGTTTGATTTATTAAAAGGCTGATGATAATGTCTATTTGATAGATGACCTTAGGAAATGAGATTATTTAATGAATGAATGAAAGTGATGAATGGGCCTAATGTGAGACTTAATTTGACTGAATCTGATCAAATGCATAATGTTAATTTTGCATGTCTACAAGTTGAATACTTGTATATTGGTGAGTGGGTGAAATACCACATAATCCAAAAAGAGAATATTACAACCTGCGTCACATGAACAGCTAGCAATTCACTTCATGGTAATTGCAGGACATAAACTATCTTATGCTAAATTTACTTTCATTTAACACAAACCATATAATTAAAAACACTTGAAAAATACACTTATATAAAATATATATATAAAATATTATATAATTTAAAGGTACTGGAATGCTGGGTGCAGCTGTCTCCCAGTTATTGCCATTTCGATTTTAATCTTTAGACCATGATTTCAATTCATTTGGAAGTGGTCCAAGCTAAAACAACAGTCCTCCCCAACTACCATATGTGGCACTACCAAAAAATTCCCTCTTCAAGGGCTAATAAATCACACCTAAATGGAAAGCCTCCTTAATTAGCCATAGCTGAAAACAACCCGAACCCCAGGTGCCATTCTTTACTACTTCAACCACAGGTTCTGGAGGCAGCCACAGAGGAAAGGTGAGCTAGTGAGGCTGGCGGGTAGGTTCTTCAACCACGGGTCTTGGAGGCAGCTATAGAGGAGAGATGCGCTACAGAGGATGACTGAAGAAAACTCTTGTGTTGTTTTGTTACATTGCCTGATTCCTAGCAGCGATGGCTCTCTATTGAATTGTAGCGATGATTCTCAAGATAGCCTATATCCACTATTTTACAGGTTGAATGCCTTGATATATGTTCAGATGCTACTTAAGATGGTAGTGTAAGGATTCTGACAGAGACACCAATAAATCATGTTAAAATATGGTTTGAATATTTTATTTTTCTATTACTGAATGAAGCGATATCTACTGTTGACCTTTGAAATTTGCTTCATAGATTGTGTTATCCCCATGAATTTCTTTATGGTTCTTTATTCATCTTAAATCTTCCATTCTAATCAAATATGGTTGTCTTTGAGAAGCAAAATGTAATAGCTATGTGCATTAGCACATTTCCAAACACGTTTTTTTGTTGTGCCTGAGATTTAAATTGTTAGTTACCATTTATTTGGGAAATAACCTTTTTATTTTGCATCACATAGTGACTTTTCCCCGCTTTTCTTATTTTGCTACTGTTCTTCACATTCAATTTTGTTGAATCTCTGAAGTACAATGTGATGAAACAATTTTATTGCAACCTATTAGAATATTTTATGTAATATAAAGAGGATATTTATACAAAGTTTATAATCATACTTTTAGGAAATAAACTCACTATTATCTCACCCTAATCTGATTCTACATGGGCATGGCTACAACAATTCAACAACCCAACAAACATAGGTAAAAGGTAATATTTATTTATCATTCCTATCGAAGCAATGCCAAACAATAGGAAAAAAAAATTCATTTGCAGTAAACAAGCATGGAAGGATAAATGGAGATAGCTCGAGTTGGAGTTCACCAACTATACACACAATAAATGAATGGCAGACAACAGTAACGAAAGAAGAGTTTAATTGAAGTATGAAGACCTAAAGCAGATGGGTGGATATTGAGACTTGAACCTCTTGCTTGTTCGCCACACAGACTTGAAGAAGGCAACCAAATTTCCTCCGTCTTGCTTGTGTGTTGCATCTAGGTGAGAGCCATCTTAAGGCTGCTGGACATTTATTACCTACAGTGTAAATTTGGTGACATATTAAATCGAAGGCCACGCACATAGACCCCAAGAATTTGTAGAACGGTGTGGCTTGACTCGAAGCCATACCTGCTGACGTTAATTTATGGGGAAAGGCAGTCACAGATCCCCGATATAGGTGAGTTGACATTGCATGGTAGGTGGTGGACTGTACTTTGAATGCCTTTATCTCCCTTCATTATCCACTGATAGTCGTTCCCTGGTCAACACAACTACTCTCCTTCAATACTCACTCTATCCCCTACTGCTGAGCGATGAAGAATTCATCTGTACCACTCACTGCTGGCTGTTGGTGCTGTCGAGGCCAAGTACATCTCTTCCAGGCACCGCTTCGATACCATCCCAACTAACACCTAACCCATACCTACTGAGTAATGAATGGACTGTATATCGTATGTTGGTGATTGGATTGGGTAGGGAAGACGTATGTGCAAATCGGAAAAACCACAATCTGGTGTCAGACAACAGACGAATCCGGTGGGATTTCCCACCTATAATAGCCTATCAGCTAAATATATGCCGACCTTGAATAATATTAACCCCAAATAATTATTTTTCTGCCACTATTGAAAAAAAACCCAAATGAATTTTTATTTTTTAAACCTACAATGATGGATAATGCTGACCAAGGGGAACATTTTTTTTGAAATGGGGGGGGAGAGAGAGATATTTTTTCTCCAACACTTGTATGATCCAAACTTTTTGCCACAAATATAGTTGTAAAAACCTTTGATGGCCCCTAGATGATGAAGTTGAATCTCGATGAATGGGTCTGTGATCCTTAGGTTTTTGTACCTTCTAAACACAACATCAGGGTTAGATCTAACCCAAAGTTCCTCAGAAATCGGTTGCCTAGATTGGATGAGAAAAACTAGCCCTTCAAGAAAACCCTTCAACCTACGATAGTCTCCTCAACTCAACTTCCCAATATGAGATGGATCTCCTATGGCCTAATCTCTGATACCATGTTGTAAATATAAAAGATAACCCAAATGAAGTTGTGCATACTTCAAAGGATCAACCACGAAGAATACCCTCCACATGAATAAAAAAGTGTTGCAGCATGAGCAAGAAGACAACTTGATCAAATGATGATCTATGTTGAATTGATCTAGAATCTCTGAGATGATTTACAAATGTACAAGAGCCTTTCTTATATAGGCAAGGAGAGAGGTAATTGGATAACCACCTCAGCTGCAATCATTAAATTCCTAATGGATAATTATAAATGCATGAGAGAAACATTAAATTCCTAGATAACTACATGCCTATTTGTAGTGTAGAAAAAAGTATCCCTTGCTTAATTTGGGAATGTTTAATAATAAATTTGACTTAATGTCACCTTGATCTAGTGTTGTGAGGTGTTTTACACATCCACATTGAGTCTTGGGCCCTCCTTAAGCTAAATTAACTTAACTCTTCTTTAACTTAATGATGTAAAATGTATTTATTTACATCTTCACATTAAATTTGGGAGGCTTTTAAAATAAAGTGGTCCTTATCTAGTGTTGTAATGTGTTTTATACATTCACATAGGATTTAGGACACTTCTAAGCTAAATAGACCCTATTTTTCCTTCATTTAGTGTTGTAAAGTGTATTTATTTACACTTTCACATTGGATTTTGGGCCTTATTGAATTTATTTCCTTTATATCATCATTAATAGTCCCCTATGACCCTATATTATGCATCCCAAGGCATATTTTAATCAAAAGATCTGATAGTATCAACATATAAGCTTAATTTCTTGATTCCCCAACACTATAGCTAGCAAAATAGCCCTTGTGGGACCAATTCACCACTTTGGGTGAATGATTCCCATCTAGGTGGGACTCATTCTCCCATGATGGTGAATGAGTCCCATTTAGCCTATTTTTAAGGCTTTGAGCAAGAAAATTGTGTTTTTAATTCAAATTTCTCCTATGTCAAACTTGTGGATCTAATAAATGGTCATTTTAGTGGATTTCCTATATAATTAATCTTTCAAATCATTATTTGATCAAGAATTCATGTTATCAAGTCAAGAACTCAAGGGTTAAGCATTTTAAGATTTTACAAGGTTGTCAAGATAGCTTTCAAAATCATTTCTAAGGCATTCAAGGGCAATATTCTTCATCAATTGTTGCAACAATTCAAGATCTATCATCATGTCAAAGATTATCAAGCATAAAGCATGTTAGTGAGCTAGTGTTGTGATGTAGCATTGAATATCCAAGATCAAGCATTGTTCTACACCTATTTTCAAAGATCAAGATCTACATCCTTCATGGCCATTTCATGTTGAGTTGCAGATTTACAAGAAATCTTTGAAAGTATCATTGTTAATTTTTCATATCTTATGTTTCATGTTTCATGTCATTGTTTCATTGTTTCATCATTTGGTTTAATTACCTAAAATGGGTTTGACCAAGGCAAACCCTCATTCCCTAACAATCAACACTTTTTCTCTCTTTATTTGTGTGGTTGCAAATCTAGGTGCTTTAAAGACTTGAAGATCATTGAATATTAGGTATCAAGCTTGTTGGAGTTGTCTCCCCATTTGCAAGGTCATCGTCTTTACTAAAAGGTCATCTAAAACCCCAAAATTAGGGTTTTGAATCCAGAAACCTAGAGAAGCAGATTGAGTAGACTGAGAGGCACACATATCTAAACTTTGAAGTTCCAAAAAATCCAAAGTAGACTCATTCACCACAAGTGGAAAATGAGTCCTACTGTAGGTTTTTTTTGGATATTTTTGTACATTTGGATACCCATTTTCCCGAAAGTTGCTCCTATGTAAAAATAAAAAAATGGGACTGATTCACCCAGAATGATGAATGCATCCCACTAGGTCAAAAAGTCAGAATTTCTAGAATTTTAGAACTCCCTCCAATCATCTTTAGATTCCTAGGTGCACCCATTTTTTCTTATTGCTTTCTATACTACTTCATTTACTTTTATAGGTCATTTAATGAAGATTTACATTGAATTAGGGTTTTGTATTCCATCTTGCATGCCATTGTATTTTCCAAGTTTCAACTTGGTGGTGTACCCCTCTTGCAATCTAAAAGCATACCCTAGGAAAATCCCTTAGTAGATCTCTTTCTCTTGCACACTTGAGGTTGAGATCTCTAGGGTTTTTCCTTGAATGTGGAGTATAGAAAGATTGTTTCCGTAGGTCCTAAACCTTAGTGATGAAAATTTTCTATCTTACACTATAAATGAGATATGGTCCCATTATACTAGTTTCTAGAATGCCACCTAGGAAACTAAATCCTAAGTAAACTTATTAATGATGTGAATAGGTCATCACTAATAACTAGCTAGGAAATATCCCCATTCACACTAACATAATGTAGTAGGTGAGAGGGGTTATGGGTCAGAAATGGACTTTGGGACCAAAATGAAAATGGTCCCAAGTCTCTTTAGGATTTTGAAGTTCAATTGGTCTAGGAAAAAGAAAGCAAATAAAGATAGGAGCAGGAAAATAAATTGGACCTTTTCATTTCTCAAATAAAATACAAAAGTGTAAAAGTCAATTTAAATTATGACTCCATACAAGAAGAAAATGAGTTGGGGCTGAAAACTTAGAAGGGATTCAAACATTTTGATGAGCTTAAAATATGCTCATAATTTGATGATATGATAAACTTTTAATGTCTTTACTTTTGATATTTCATGGCTGTTTAAACTTTGTTGAAACCTTTTATCGGGATATCTTGTAGTAAGATACTTTTATATCCCTGCAGCTTATTGTGTTGACTTGGTTGCATTTATTGCCCTGTTGACTCCTGAAAATGATTGGTATATCGTATA
>VDFB02316203.1:0-11145 GCA_007258455.2 Sequoia sempervirens
GCTGGTCAGGTATCTATCTATCACTGCCAAATATGTAGCTGCATCATCAAGCATATGGCCAGTGACAACCTCATCAGAATCTAGGGCATAAACCTCATGCCACCATTCCTTCAATTGATCTAAACTTAGGTACTTAGGAGCCATCTTATTCCTCCCTGTCATCACTTCAAAAAATGCAATGCAACCATCATAGATTGCAGTAAGGTCGGCATCAATGGTTTTTCTTTGTTTCTGTATCTTTTTCAGGCCTCCCTGCCTGATCTGTAATACCTCGAACCATTCCCATGGTTCATCCAACCTGGTAGAGGGAAGAATTCCATCCTTGCCCAATTGTTCCTTGCCATGCCCCAGAATAATCTTTGTCTTCTGCAGCAGGGAATCGACATCATTCTTATCCTGAGAAAGGATGCTTTCCATCAGCTCTTTTCCTCGGACTGCATCCTGGCCAACAGACAGGATTTCCTTAATAGCTTCATCTCCTTGTGTCCGAACACTCATCAACCAGTCTGTGGCAGCTTGTGTGGAGGCCTTCATCTTCTCTATGCCAGAAATTGTCTCCTTCGGCAGAAATCCGGGAGTAGAAGAGGACGGATGGAGGGACTGTAGAGGTTTCATGACCTCTTCTAAGCTTTTCCTTAACCTCTCATTTTCCCTTTTCAATTCTCGCTTTGTCTGAGTCTCCTTCTTCAATCTGTCCACAATTACAGCACTTGACCCCTCGAATTCCTCAATGTCTTGTTCTAGGGAGGCCGGCCCAAGGTTAATGGTTTGGACACTGTAATCCTGGCTTGCTACCTCATCTCTTGTTTTGTCTGCAGCAGGGGTGGCGATGTGGACTACACGGTTGTGCACTTCATCCCTTTCCACCCGGGAAATTACCCTGGCAGCCTTCTTCTTCTTCCCCTTACCAATCTGAGATAACATTGCATCCCAGTCGAGAGGAGTGTCCTCTACTATCACCTGTTTCTTCCTTGCTATTTCTTTTTCTAACCAGTCCGAGGCTACATGGTCTGTCCAGATTCCTTCTGTGTCAGTTTTCCCCGGGTCCTCTGTGGCTTTCTCCTCTTCTGCTACTGTCACCTCGACTTCTTCTTCAGTTGTTGCCTTGTCATCTTCTTTCTCCGGAGGAGTCTTCTCGCTCTGAATAGCCTCTTCAATTCCTAACTCTGGAAACACTGGTGATGGAGTCCGAGCAGGAAGGCTTTCCTCCGGTTCTGGCGATCCGCGGCCCTTCTCACTCTCTGGAGAGTCCTCGTACTGTACCAAGGGAGAAGTGTGCCTCTCTTCTGTCTCTACCTCGAGCTCGACAGCCTCACTGAATAATGCTCCTTCTTTAAACGGTTCTGCCTCTCCGCTGATTTCCTGCTCATCCAGATTCTCCGGTTCTATTACACTCTGTGGAGGAGAGACAGGCTTGTCCTGTTCAGTGGCTGGCAATATTGGAGAAGAATCCGTTGGCTGTGCGGCATCCTTTGGGGAAGGAGTTCTAGATTTTCTGGTGTATACTTTGGTTTTCTCCCCTCCAGAGCTTTCCACATCCACAATTGGGGGTTCATCCTCCGAAGTCGTTTGGCCTTTCTTCTTCGCCACCCTTGCAGTTCTGGCTTTCTTGGGCGGTGGAGGAACATCCTCCTCTTCAACTTTCTCCGCCTCCTCGTCCGAGGACTTGCTGATAGTCAGGGTTTTCCACCTGCGTTTGCCGATAGGTTTCCTTTTTGCTGCAGGTTGAGTCCCCTTAGGACTTCTAACCTTGATTTTGAAGGGAGAGGCCTTGGCTGTTTTCCCTTTGGGGTCCTCTTCCCCGGATTCTTCAGAGGTGGACATGGGGTTGAGATTCCCCATCAAGTCGAAAGTGAAGGGTACATTGGCATTTTCCAACACCCATACCTCATGTTTGATCCAAGCAAAGGTAAATTTTAGCACTGGAGCCATTAAGTCCTCCAACTCTGTCACCTCAGGCTCATTCCAATCAATATCCCCACTGACCTATCCTTGATGGGCTCATAGACATGGTCCTGGACCAGTTTTCCATCATCTTCCAGCTGATCTGGAATCAGCTTCACATTGTACTGCCTAATTGCCTCTACTGGCAGCCGGGAATACCTTTTCCTTTCGTGCATCAAGGTCATCCTTGATGTTGACCCAGTAGTCCTCCAAGTCCTCTTTGTGCCTGTATTCCCGGGTAGCCCTTTTCTGTGCCCCCCCGGTGATGTCAAAATTCATTCTCTTTGAATGGAAAGAGAATCCATAGGCGGCCAATTCCTCACCTGCAGTGTGAGCTGATTGAATGGAAGGGCACATCACATCCACGCCAATCCCAAGAGGGAAGTCACCTCCAAAACCAGTTTTATGTTTCTCCCTCTTCACCACCGTATCGAACTCACAAATTTGTCTTACGACCTCCAGTAGCACTATGTGGTCAGTGGGATACCTGGGCAGTCTGTAGGGAGCAACGGGGCATCCATCAATCCGGAGATAAGTGAAAGTGGGGAACTGGATGAACCAGGCCCCGTAATTCTTAATCAACCCCTTAGCCCCATCGGACAATCTGATGTGCTCCGCATTTTGAAGGGTCCGGGTAATGTGCATGGTGAAGGCATCATTGGCCCTCCTATAATCTCCGTGTCCGAGGTGCAATTCCGGATAGACTTCATAGATAATATCTTGTCCAATGGTTCCCGCCGGAGTCAGTCCCTTGTAGGGGTAGGAGATGGCCAGTATATACACGATGTAAGAGGACATGGTAAACTTCTTTCCTTCCAAAACATTCCTCAGTTGCCTATCTATTTCTGCACTGATAAGTCCTGCCCAGTGGTAATTCGTTCCTTGGCCTATCTTGGTGATCACATGGACCATCCAATTTTCCAATACCCCGGCGGTTTTAAGTCTGGCCACCCTGCTCAACAGTGTGATAGCATCATAGATATCCGGCCTGAACTTCACCCTGTGCAACTGTTTGGGCAATTTGGAGTGGTGAGACTTGGGCTTCTCAAGCCATGAGTTGATAAGCTGCTGAGCCTTAACTGGCTCGTTCTCATAATACATGCGAGCAGTGTCAATGTTTAGGGCGCAGACCGAGGGGAGATCCGGCATGCTGAAGGCCCGGGAAATGGAGGCTGGACTGAAGTTTGCCAACACTCGTCCCTCAGTGCTAACTACCATCTGTGTGTCAAAAGCGTACTGCCTAGCACACTCCAAAATCAGCTCGTAGCACTGGACTGCTGGAGGGAACCCTGCCACATGTACCAACCCCGAGTTCATCATCCCCTGCCTCAATGCCGACTGGTCTTTCTCAGCAGTTCTCTGTTTGAATTCTTCATAACGCCAGGCACCAACATTGGTATCGGACACATCTGCCCACACAGAGGATATCTTACTCTCTGGGACCTGACTCTTCATGTCTAATCTCAATCTTTCTGTCTCGGAAACTGCAGATGCCCCTGCACCACCTTTGGACTTCCCAGCAGCAGCTTTGCTTGATTCAGCCTGCACATCCAAGAATTGTCATTAAAATTCAACTATTAAGTTCATGTCAATCCAAAAGGTTAGCACACATCATATAAATCCATTAAAACCAAATGCCAATTGCCAATCTTTCGAGATCCGGAGAAATCAGATAATCCGGGAAATCATGTAAACCGGGAAAATACTGTCAGGACGGAATTTCAGAGAAATCCGACCCAGACGGACTCCTGCTGCCAAAGCACTATTAGCCATATAAATCATTAATACGCTCGGAAAATCGAAGGATAACCATTAGTTTTACTCATTGGCAATCAAGAAATAGGTATAAACAATCATTCCATCAATCCTATCATCGAAATATACAAAAGAATGCAATCAGACAGGAAATCCAGAAAAATCCGGGTGGAACGGATTTTCGCGGACAGTATAAAATGTACCGGAAATTAACCCTGTCCGCGGAATAAAAGGAAACCGGGAAAATCTGGGAACCAGGAAATTCCGCGACGGCCTCGGAAACCCGAAAAATGGCAAATCGTACAGCAAAACCGGAGCGACCACAAGATCTCCAATACCTAAGCTCAAATGATCCAAAAACTGATGACAATCACCAGACTCGAATATACAAAGGGTTCCAACTCTCAAAAGCGCTCAAAGGAAGGATCCTCATGCTGAAAGACGATGCCCTAAATCGAATAACCAAAATTTTGCCATTAAAACCAGAGCAAGCTTTAGGGTTGGAAAATATCAGTTCAAGATTTACCCAAACGCCCTCTAATCCTCACGGGACGGGGAAGCCAACACGAAATGGGGCGAAAGTCATTCAAACACAAGATCAAATCATCGCGCTAACCGAAACACCAAGGAAACCCTAAATTCGCATGGTAACACATCCCGCGCCCAAAACAAACAAACAATACGACCCAGAATTCTGTCTAACGTGTAAATATGCAATCAAGCGGATAAACGGAACTCATAGGGCACGAGAGATGGGCCTCAATAAAAAATGGATCAACCTGACTGAATAAATACGAAACCCAAAGTCAAAACACGAGCCGACCCCAAAATTCAACAATGCCCAGTACAAGAAAACCTCAAATCACCATGCAAGCAAACAGAAGGGCGACGAATACATACCATGGATCAAGACGGGCAGAAATCGAGCTCAGAAAATCAATCCACGTGACAACACGTCCAAGCAACGAGATACTGGCAGCAACACTCAAGCAATTCACGCGCAAACAAACCAAGATCAATCCTCAAAGCTCAAACGAAAGTTCTGAATCGCCAGAGCAGAAAACAAGGAAGCAATCGAAGTTGGAATGAATCAGAAAATGCCCTAAATTTGCCCTTATACCCGTCTAAACCAAGGTACCTTAGCCATTAATGCGCGAAAAGACGTTTCTGACAAGTCTGGAAACCCGAGCCCCAAGTGGAATTTTGGAGAATCCCAAACTGCGCGGAGACACGGATTCCGCAGAAATGCAGAAACCGGGGAAATCAGGAAGATCGGGACTTTGACAGAATCTGGGAAAATCCGACTGGACCGGAAAATCCCGAAGTTAGGCAAAAACCCATAATCGGAGAATCCGGCAAGAGACGGACAAGGAACCAGGGCCGAAAAAATCCTCCAGAGGCGGAAAATCTCGGATCTAGGTGAAAACCCGGACTTGGCCAAAACCTCAATTTCAATCAATTGCAACCCCAAGGCAAGGGCAAAGCTAGCAAAACCAACATGTCAAGACCCCAAAATGATAAATCCAATAAAATCAAAGGTCAAAGATACCAAAAAAAAAGGGGGGTCCCCACTCCAAGTGGGGCGTGTGTGCAAAAAACTGCACAAGTAGGTATATGATCATTTAATATGTCGATTATTTGTTTTGTTTTAAAAATATATATTTAGATTGTTTACTTGTTTTGTTCTTTGGGGCTTACCGCGATTGAGCGTTACAGAACCAAGATGACAAAAGATAAAAAGGAGGATGATCAAGCCCCCAAGATCTAAGATCTCGTGGCAAAACCAAGGCACAAGGAGACACATGCTTATGTTAAACATATATATGCAACAATGACAAGATACTCAATCATACAATGCCAAAGAATGAAAGAAAGAAAGAAAGGGGTTGATCAAGCCTCAACTATTTTTCCAACTCGATGTGGATCAAGCCTTAGCTATTTTTCCAAAAATGTTTACAAGTGGAACTTGTTGTCCACTATGCAAACAACAATACACACTCACACAAGCTAGTGAAATCTGCTATCCACTAGGTGAGCCCCCATAAGTGGAAAATGAGAGAATCTTATGAGGCTTCCATTACCATACCAAACTTATACCTCTGATAACTTTAATAAGGCACTGCATGATATGAACTTTGAGCTTAATAAGGATTTGCAAGCTGCATTATGCTAAAAACTTATGAAAAAAAAAGTTCCACTAGCAAGTAAGGTGTGTTATGCTAGGTGGCAATGAAAAAGCATTGTAACTTCAAGCTTCACAAGGTTAGCAAGCTGTGTTATGCTAAAAAATTATGAAAAAAATGAAAATAAGATAAGACATGTTCAAAGAGGTTTTTCTTAGTTCATGTAAGGTCTCCTCTTAGGGAACATTGTGCCTAATGTCTCCAAGAGAGGAAAAGTCTAGGATACAATATTTACAACTTAGGGAATGCAATGCATAGCATCACCATTAAGAGGAATATCATATGCCAAGAAAGGTCACACTCTTGGAGAACATCAAACCCAATGACACCACGAAGAAGAAGACACATTGCAAGAAATAAGAATACCGCACTATGAAACATAAAATATAGTAAAAAATGTCAAAAATGATAATGCCAATGTTTTCCCCCATTTTTAATTTTTTTCTAAACACCATGCTATGAGAAATTACTTTAAAGTAGCAAATGATAAATGCTAAACAAGACATGAGAGCTTATTTGAAAAACCCTATGTCAAACATATGTTTCTCAAATGAAGCTATATCATGAAAAGGGGTTTCCCCCAAATGAAATCCCAAACACAAAAAGGATCCATGGATTTGGGGTTAGTGTATGCCTTTGCTACAATGATATTTTAGAGCTCAGAAATGTCATCATTCCCCAAATACTCATGGAACTAGAAGAATGACACATAGAGAGAAAAACCAAAGAAAATATTTTAGGTCAACATGGAAGAGACCTAAATGTATCAACACCTTGAGTCATCCCCAAAAGGAAAACACAAGACAAAAGAAAAGATAAAAGTTTGCATCATATAGAAGAATGTAGATACAAATAGAAGAATGAACATAAAGACATGTCAAACATAATGATATAGGGGATCACATTATGCACATGCAATCACATAAAGAACATGAAAAGAAAACAAAGAAAATACTAGGAAGGCACATGCGAGTCAACCTATAATAGGTCATACGTATCCCAATATTGTTCATCATATATGGAAGGAAGGAAACTAACCAAAGGGACAACGTCAAGCACCATACTAGGACAATCACCAAGTCCAACACATGGTCAATCACTCTTTGTAGGAGGATCATGATGATTGTTATCATTTAAGATCATGGAAGAGGAAAACAATAAATTTAACTCTTTGTGCACTTCCTCCTCAATTTTAGCCATCTCATTATCATCATCCAATTTAATCACAAGAGGAGGTCTGATGATAATATCGATGGAAGGTGCTTGTTCTTGTTGTGGTCAAGATTTGATATTTTCTTGTTGCAATGAACATGGAGAATCATCATGTATTTCTTGAGGTAAGTTTAGATTTTGATTTTCTATGTTGTTATTTTCTTTTGCTTGTAACAAACAAGCAATAGCATGATGTCTACACCTACACTCTCTAACATTTTTGTTTTTTTTGTTCAATTTTCAAGTTGTGATTGTGTAGGAGTGGGTTTATCAACCATAGGTTTCTTTTCTTCCCTTAAGGGAGGAATGGAAGGAAACATGGGAGGTTATTCAACCACTTTCTCTTTAGCTTTATAAACTTGTTTGATTTTAGGAGGCAAAACAAGGCTTATTTGGTTATCTCGTGGTCTCTTATAAGAAATTGGTGGAGGATTTTCTATGTTTTGGTCTTTGTTACTTGGAAAGGATTTTGGTTCAATCATGGTTTCATCAAGGATAGGAGGCTCAATAGTGGGTTGAGGCATATTGCTAATGGATAATTTTGTTATGCATTTTGCCTTAAACTTTTGAGAGGATTTGAAAAAGAATTCCTCATGAGGCATAATAGGTTCCATAGGTTTAGGCCAAAAGAAATCCAATGAGAAATTCCCAAGGGAAGACACATGATTAAAGCCACTATGATGCACAATAAAGATCTCATTTCCAAATGGAAACTTTAAACATTTATGTACTATTGATGAGATGAATTTCATGGAGCGAAGCCATGGATAACCTAACTTCACATGAAATTGGTTCGATGATGGAATGATGGAGAATGAGAAACTTAATGTTTTTGATCCAATTTTTAAAGGAAGAGTTATCAAACCTATCATAGGGCAAGCAAAGCCATTATGTGTTTTGATCCATGCTTTTGATTTTTCATAAGTATCTTGATAAAGCTCATGCGAAACAAGAATTCTTTAGTGATCACATTCTCTACACAAATGGGATCAATTATCCCATTAGTAGGTTTTTCATTGATCCTTCCAACTATGTAAAGAGGACCATTGTGTGCATGTTTGATTATGCCATGTTGTGAGAAAGCAATGTCAAGGGGAATTTTGGTTAGGCCCTTACAAGGTTGAACTTCAATGGTTGCAACCATCTTATCTATACAAGTTTCCTCATTGTCTTTCATGTTTTCATCATCCATTTCAACATTCATCATGTCATTCTTAGTTTCACTAGCTTTGAAAAATGAGATGTTATGATTTTGCATAGGATTAGTAAAGATTTTCAAATTTTGGTTAGGAGGGGCTACAAAATTATTACCTTGATCATTGAAACCACCAATTTGAATATGATTAGAATCAATAAGGTCTTGAAAATATGTTTAAGATGCTTACAATGTTCTGTATAATGTCCATCTTGTCAGTGAATATGGAAAAAGAAATTTTGTCTATAGTTTGGAGGTAAATGCTCAGTAGGATTAGGAGCTCTAACAGGAGGTAAGGAAATTAAGTTCTTGTTTAACAGGTGCAACATGTTGTTATGAAGGGTATTAGGTAGAGGGGTAAATTGTCTATTTCTATCTTCAAATGTGTATGGATTTGTCGTCTTTATAGCAACCAATTGGGTTTCAACATGTGTTGGTTGAGGGAGATTAAGTTGTAAAAAGCCCTTATTTTTGTTTCTTGAATTTTTGATAGTTGTTTTGAGGCATAGATTCATATTTTTTTAGGATGACTAGAGTGAGTTTTCACTTCACGACTATTAACAAAATTTTGGTAATCATTAAGGGTAGTACACAATTATGTGGAGGGAAATCTCATCATTCCAACCTTATCTTGAAGTTTATTTTATAAATTCTTAATGAACATTCATTGAAGATCTCAGGATCAAGAATCTTAATGTTGATTTTTGAATAAAGAAATTGACAACGAGTGATAAGTTGGTGACCTTTTTATCATCCTTTTGCTTACATCTCATTGAATATGCTAAGGTCATCTTAGGACTCATGTATACTTGGAAATGATTAAGGAAGGAATCAAAAAGTTAATTAAATTAACGTACTGAATTATTCGATAAGGACAAAACCACTCCAAGGTAGTGTCTTTCAAGGATCTAGGGAAGAGTTTAGTGATGAGTTTATCCTCAAAAATGAAGTCACTACATAAGGTTGTGTATGCGGAAACATGGCTAACATGATCTCCTTTCCCACCATATTTCTCTAATCTAGGAATCTCTATACCTTGTGGCATTTGTGCTCTCAATATCTCCAAGGATAAGGGGTTTCTTTTGACTTATTGTGAAGCTTGGCTATTTTGGTTAGGCCCTTACAATGTTGAACTTCAATGGTTGCAACCATCTTATCTATACAAGTTTCCTCATTTTCTTTCATGTTTTCATGATCCATTTCAACATTCATCACATCATTCTTAGTTTCACTAGCTTTGAAAAAGGAGATGTTATGATTTTGCATAGGATTAGTAAATATTTGCAAATTTTGGTTAGGAGGGGCTACAAACTTATTACCTTGATCATGGACACCACCAATTTGAATATGATTAGAATAAATGAGGTCTTTCACAGTATGCTTAAGACACTTACAATGTTCTGTATCATGTCCATTTTGTCAGTGAAAATGGAAAAATGAATTTTGTCTATAGTTTGGAGGTAAAGGCTCAATAGGATTAGGAGCTCTAACAGGAGGTAAGAAAATTAAGTTCTTGTTTAACAACTGCAACATGGTGTTATGAAGGGTACTAGGTAGAGGGGTAAATTGTCTATTTCTATCTCTGAATGTGTATGTATTTATCATCTTTATAGCAACCACTTGGGTTTCAACATGTTGTGTTGGTTGAGGGGGATTAAGTTGTAAAAATCCCTTATTTTGTTTCTTGAATTGTTGATAGTTGTTTTGAGGCATAGATTCATATTTTTCAGGATGACTAGAGTGAGTTTTCACTTCACGACTACTAAAAAATTTTTGGTAATCACAAAGGGTAGTACACAATTATGTGAAGGAGGGAACTCTCATCATCCCAATCTTATCTTGAAGTTTATTTTATAAATTCTTAATGAACATTCATTGAAGATCTTAGGATCAAGAATCTTAACGTTGATTTTTGAATAAAGAAATTGATGAGAGGTGATAAGTCAGTGACCTTTTTATCATCCTTTTTCTTACATCTCATTAAATATGGTAATGTCATCTTAGGACCCATGTGTACTTGGAAATGATTAAGGAAGGAATCAACAAGTTAATTAAATTAATGTATTGAATTATTTGATAAGGAACAAAACCACTCCAAGGTAGTGTCTTTCAAGAATCTAGGGAAGAGTTTAGCAATGAGTTTATCCGAAAAAATGAAGTCACTACATAAGGTTGTGTATGTGAAAACATGACTAACATGATCTCCTTTTCTACCATATTTCTCTAATCTAGGAATCTCTATACCTTGTGGCAGTTTTGTTCTCAATATCTCCAAGGATAAGGGGTTTCTTTTGACTTATTGTGAACGTTGGCCATTTTGGTTAGGCCCTTACAAGGTTGAACTTCAATGGTTGTAGCCATCTTATCTATACAAGTTTCCTCATTTTCTTTCATGTTTTCATGATCCATTTCAACATTCATCACATCATTCTTAGTTTCACTAGCTTTGAAAAAGGAGATGTTATGATTTTTCATAGGATTAGTAAAGATTTTCAAATTTTGGTTAGGAGGGGCTACAAACTTATTACCTTGATCATTGACACCACCAATTTGAATATGATTAGAATCAATGAGGTCTTTCACAATATGTTTAAGATGATTACAATGTTCTGTATCATGTCCATTTTGTCAGTGAAAATGGAAAAAGGAATTTTGTCTATAGTTTGGAGGTAAAAGCTCAGTAGGCTTAGGAGCTCTAATAGGAGGTAAGGAAATTAAGTTCTTGTTTAACAGGTGCAACATGGTGTTATGAAGGGTATTAGGTAGAGGGGTAAATTGTCTATTTCTATCTTTGAATGTGTATGGATTTGTTGTCTTTATAGCAGCCACTTGGGTTTCAACATGTTGTGTTGGTTG
>VDFB02316204.1:0-16138 GCA_007258455.2 Sequoia sempervirens
GAGGTCTCAGCGAAAGACGATAGTCTTGCCGATGAGAACATTCACATCTATGTGACTTGAAGACCTCGGTGAAACCTCTTAGCGACAGTTGAATGTCTTGGCAATAGCGTTGGTGGATGAGTTCAACTGGAGGTCAGTGAGAGGTCTCGTTGATCATGCCAATAAGGTGACTCTTGCCGATAGATGGATGCTGATAAGAATACAATGGGTTTCGGCATGACTTGAAGACTTCATATGATCTCTCAGTGAATGACTAAAGTCTTGGTGACTAAGGAACACTTCAGAATGACTTATGAGCTCGGTGTGATGTCTCATTGAATGGCGATTGTCTCACTGATGAGAATGCTGAAATCAGTATGACTTGTGGATATCGGTAGAACCTCTTGCCGATGGAGATGACTCTTGGCGACAACATGTAATCGGGTCTTGTGGAATCGGGGAGACACTTCTAGTGTCTCACCGACATGTGACACAAGTTGATCGATGTTGACCGAGTGAAGGTTGTCTGACGTGGTGCGATGTGGACCAATCTGAGAAAGCAGAAGTGAACCGTTTGTTGAACTGTTTCTGTGTGGAAGTTGGAAAACTAAGGCATGAGGAAGTGGAAACATCTGATGATGCTGGGTTGGATGACTTGTGAGTTCTGATCCGACAGTTGGAAAAGAACGATTCGATAGAGCCTGCAGAGAACAAATGTATATAGCTGAAGAGTCGAGAGCTAGAGAGAGAGAACTATAGAGTAAGGATCGAGTGGTTGGCCGAAAGGCTGAAGCCATGAGGTCAAAGCAGAGGATTGAGAGGCAGAGTCAAGCTATTGGAATCTCCCGTGATCCTAATTGCTTTGGTTGATCTCTCAGGAATAGTTTGCTACCAGCTGTATCCAGATGAACAAGATGTAATCTCTGAAAAGGCTAAGAGCTTGAAATTGTATTGTAACCGTTTGTTGCTGAATAATACAATGGCTCGATCTTTGGAGTGTGTGGTTTTTTATCCAAAAGGATTTTCCCCATGTAAATCTTTGTGTTCTGGTTTTTTGTTTCATCTTTCATGCCTGTTGGTTCATGTAGTAGAATCTGTTAGTGCTTGCTGTTGAATTTACATGTGTTTCTCTCAGATGGATCAATGTAGGAAATGAACTGTGTCTGTTCCACATTTAGACATAGTTGTTCGTGTCTTTGAGGCAACCTAATTGAAAATGAAAGTTATCGAAGGCACTATTGCATGGAGTTTTCACTAGATGAGCTCCTAAATTTCCTTACAATGAATAGTGGGAACAAAAATTGGAGAAAGAGAAAAATAAATGAAAGATTGGCTATAGAGCTAATGGAAGCAAAAAATGAAATTAACTCTTGTCAAAATAAGTTAACTGCATTTTGTAGAGATTCAATGAGGCATATGAAACAAAAGATTTGGGATGAAATAATGTAGAGGATTTGATCATTTGTGTGAATTGCTTCAATTGATTGATGCTATTAGATTACATTATAAGAAGCTCAACAAATATTTAGTGGACAACAAAAATGTGTTGGCATTAGAGAAATCTACAAATCAAGTTCAAAAAATAGTCTACAAAGCCAGTGACAATGATTTGAAATCAAAAGGGATTAATAATCGGCTTGCTACCTTAATGATGTTGTCATCTGTCATTCAAAAGTGTTTGAGAATGCATGAAACAAAGGAATTTATGCATTTGGTTGTAAACAAAATGAAGAAGTTGAATGAAAAGGTAAGGAACTTCGTAGAGCTTGGTTTGCCAAAGGCTTTTGACACAAATGAGTGATTCATTGGAAAGGATGATTTTAGAAAGAAGATGGAGGGTGCAAGGAAGATTGATTTGGACCAGTTTCCTCTGAACCCAGATGTGGCGAACTATTTGGATTCCATCAAACCACTGATAGCCTTGAGTACAATTTTGACTGAAAAATTCAAGACAAGTTCCAATTTCAATCATGAATTGTTAACAAATTTTCAAGTCAAACAACATCAGTTAGAACAAATGACAATTCCAACACCTAAACAATGGAAGTTGCAAGAAAAGGTGATATAGTGATTTTATATTGATAATATGAGTTTCCAAGTTTCAACTCAACTCCGTGCAAAGTTGTCTTTGAGCAAGATTTTGCATTGCCAATGCCTCTATGTATTCCTTTATGTGAAAATCAATAAAAAAGCTCAAATTCAGTAATGTGTTGATGTTCAATTATTTGTATTATTTATTTTATCATTTGAAGAAGAAGTTTGGTTTCCAACTACTAGATACACATTAAACAATTGCTGACGTTCGATGTTGTATATGCTACTATTGTTAATATGTTATTAAGAATTGATTTGAGTGATGAATCACTGAGTACATGTTTAACATAATTAAAATATGAAATTATTAATAATATGTTGATTTATTCAATCCGATGCATAATTTCAAGGAATACAATATCAAATATCAAATACAATCTAAAATATCAACTATAGTTTGAAATATAAAATTCTTGGTAATCCTTAACTGGTTAAATTAGGGTTGTTAGGTTTGCAACCTAGGGATTTCTAAAACACTGTTATCCTAAAATCTTGGCGTAAAATTCTTGGTAATCCTCAATATTTAAATTAGGGTTGTTAGGTCTGCAACCTAGGGCTTTCTAAGGGTAAGGTCCCATTGGTTGTTTTTTAAGAACCAAGATGATCTTCAAAGGAGCCTATGGAATTTCCATTTCTAATTCTGAGCTCCTTGAAGGGATTGGCCAATAAACGAGTGAAAGCAGCAATGCTTTCCTCTTGCACTTTGGGCTTTGCAAAACCTGGGAGGGTGATCCCACAATGTACCTATGGATTAAAACAAAGATAAAATCCATACATCATTGGAACACAATGAAGATCAACAAAACAACCCTTGATCATTTTATTCATAGTTCATATAACAAATACACCAAGAGAGAAATGGATTTGAATTTGCACCATTATATATATTCATTTTCTAGTACTATTATCAAAAATTACAATTGTATGCCAACAAAACTCAAAAAGTTAAGACAAGACCCTAAGTTGTTCCCTGTATTCTCTATTACAAAATGTTCTCTATGATCAATCAATAACATGTACATCTAGCCGTGGATATAGAAACGAAGGAGAAAACAAGCTTCAGACTAGAATGCACACATCTCCCCATCTCATTGAACCAATACAAAATACATTCCCTAATGCAGTTATATTTACAACTCAAAGGAGGGAATAAAACATCACGTGGGACAAAAACCATTTGCATTTGTCGATGAAGATTTATCTCACCTTCCAAAAGGAACCTTTAGTTGTTGCAATATTTTATCCACGTGCTTCCAAAATTCTTTCCACGTACTCCAAAATTTAAGGAAAAGAAGCATAAAATGAAGAAAAAGGAAAAGGATAAAGTACCTCCACATCTACAATCCTTGTCATCAATTTCAAACTCGAGAGAATACAATTGTTTAACATTACTGTATCAAAGGCCTAATCTGTATTAGTTCCAGGCCATGTATTGTATTCTCCCTACTATTATTCTCCACCGTTGCAGAATTAGAACCAAAATTGCAATAACCACCCCCATAGCAACAACCTAATCATCCAAGACATCAAGATACTTGTCTTTCCACAGCTGAAACTCCTCCTTTGAAGTCCAATTGAATCCAATGACCTTGTCAACCTCTAACCTGTATGTAGCATACTTGATTACCACCTGGTTAGCTTCCTTATCTAACTCCTCGATGAAAATTCATGTATGAGTGAGCATATCCATACTCTTCTTTAACAATTCCAAACCAACTCCTTTACAAATCGATTTGGCCTGGGAGGCTATTACTTGAGCTTCCTGGTCCTTCCATTCCTGCAAGGGTTTGACTTTACCATCTTTGATTAAAATGTTTGGGTGTAGACTGAAATTCAGCTCATCAAACCTCCTCACCAGCTCTCTAATCTTTACTTCCAATGGTTCAATTTTCCCTTGGAACTCTTGGATTCCACCCACAAGTTTGAGAGTGGGTTGGATACTAAGTGGCTTATCTACATCATGTTTAGATCCAACTACCATAAGCCTTAAGTCATAGTACTTGGGAATCCACCTTTCCATTAGTGGGATTGCCATTTCCTTGTCCCTATCAAATTTCCTTACTTCATCAAACATGGAAGAATAATTAGCATGAATACTAATTAATCTCCTCTCAACTCCCTTGTTCAAGTGCTCAAGCATTGTTGTCACAATTTTCATATTATTCAATTGAATAAGATCATCAATCTTATCTTCATAGTTCTTTAGCTTTTCCATTATCTCTTCTTTGGTAACCTCCTCAGTTTGAAGGGCATTTGATGCTTGAGGAGCTGATTGTGTAGTTTGCACATCTGCAGATTCAGTGAGAGTAACCTCAGCTTGAGTTTGAGGTGGTGAAAAAATTGGAGAGGGTGGAGGAAAAATTGTGGCATGAGAGGTATCGGGCTTTAGTGACTAAAAATTTCACTTCCACAGCCATTTGAGTCAGCATTTGTGCCATTTTTTGCTAACTCAAGTTATATTCTACCACCATTTCATTGTGATGAGTCCTAAATTTGTCTCTTTCTTCTATTAGTGACTCAACCGTAGCCTTAGTAAATTGTGCCACATTGACACTCATGGTGGCTACTTCCAGGGCCAATGTATATGATACTCTCTTGATAATGAGTCCTCTCTTGACCCCTGGAGCAGGCTCTACAACTTCAAGCTTCTTAGTTGTTGGGGCCAAAGCCCAAATAGAAAGTATGTCCCAATGTTGGTTGAAGGCTGACCCCTGTAAGGCCAATGTGACCTCTTCTTCACTGTTAAAAATAGGGGCATCTTGTCTTCTCACAGTATCAAAGGCAATTGTCGATGCCAGGTCCTATTTTGGGAGTAATAACACTCCACTCTTCCTTACCAATGCCTTGCCATCTGTTGCAGAAATGTTCAAATATATGGCCCTTATTTCATCTCAAACCTCAACTTCAATGATTGCTTGGGGATTCTCTGGGCTCTCACTTGCCTTCTTTTGTACACTCAAGGAATACTCGTCCTTCATAGATTTCCATATAAACTCCTTGAATGGTTGTGTTTTAACAAATTCATCATCCTCCATAAAGCTTTCACAAGCTTGGAACCTTACATCCTCAAAGTTGTTTATTCCACTGAGGTTAGCTTTGCTTAACCTAAGCCTTAGAACTTGTGGCTCAGTACCTCTTGGAGGGGATGGCATTCCTTGCCTTATTTTATCCTCTGATATAACAATTTCATCATCAAACTCTTTTGTAGGATAATCAACAAGGTTGGTAGCTTCAACCTTTTGCCTTTTTATTAATGGCTCCTTTGGAGAGGATGGCTCCCTAGTTGGTGAATCCAACTCAATTATTTATGGAGTAGAAGAATGCTATGGTGAAAATAGAGGTAGTTTTTATGGTGGAGATTGCACCTTTGACTCCTCAGACTATGTAGGCGTAGCTATTGTAGTTGCTTTTTATTGTTCTTTTCCTCCTTGAATAAATGTGCACCTTCTTGGAAGGTTGCAGGGCTGATTCTCCCTTTGTCATAGGGGCCTTCCCCTTATCTTCTACTACCCTTTCCTCTAGATTAGCAAAAAAATTGTCAAAGTTCTGAATAACTGTCTCAATCTTCAAAATCGGGTCACTAATATCTGAAAAAGCTTTAAAATCAGGGTCTTTATCCCTTCTTTCTCTCTCCAGTTTTATGAAAACACCCCACTTCCTCATTTTTTCATTCTGGACATCAAGGTCAAAAATATTTCTAATAATATCCTCAGGAAAAGTATTGGTATGAACATATCAACCTCCTTTGATTCTCTTCATCAACTAGACTATGAACCCCTCAAGATCACAAGTCTTGTATGCCTGAAGCTTCATATTATAGGGCTTGAGGTACTTGTCCATAGTATTTCTCCATCTAAGTGTTGTCATAGCAAAATTTGCAAACACAGTGTATGTAGGGAAAAATGTTCCCTTTCTGTTCTCATTCAGGAAATAATCATCTACATTTCCCAGCTACCACATCACCTCCAAAAAACCAATTCTTAAAGGCACCTCCCTAGGGAGTATTTGAGGTGTCAGTTGTGTGCCAAATACTCTCAAAACAATGCAATCCTTATAGGGGATCACATCTCCCCAGTTGTGAGCAATGTCTAAATCAAGCCTCCTCTCAGCTGGCCTCAAGAAGTCATGTAATTCTTTGGGGACCCTAGGAACATCCACCATTAAATCCCTTCTTAACTTAGAAGCAAAGAGATTAGTAGTAGTCACAAAAATGGTCGTTTTCTCATTCCTATCCAATAAAGGAGTCCATGACTGCACTGACATTTCAATGCCATCTACATCCCTCCTAAGTTCCATATCCTGGCCGAAATAATCTGCACCTCTAAAATGAAACATGTGCATGAATAATGAAAACCACCAGAATCTGACACCAGGTTTCCCGTTCTTCAATGCCACCAACCCTTTGTGAATTTCCTCTGCTATATAGGTGGAAAAATCATATAAAGCATTTATGTTGGGGTGTTGGATATTTGCATCCATGTACATTTCAACAATTGGCATGCTAAAGCCAAGATCAAAACCCAAAATATGGCAGAGGGAATAGAAGGTTTTCTAAAAATATGCAAGGAAATACTTAATGGGGAGGAGCTCAATATCAAAGGGTCCCAAAGTAATATTCCTTTTGTCCTTTCCTTTCCCTGTTGATATTAGAAAACTGGTCAACATCTAGACATTGAAATTATGCTTTACTTTAATATATTCCTCCTTTAGCTTCCTCATATCAATCTTGACCATGTCATTGCTCAGTTGGTTCAACCTAAACACATGTTCAATTTCTACCTTGGTAACCCATACCATATTCTTTCCATCATGAGTTCTAACAACCCTAACTAGAGGGTCATAGTTCGTAGAAATGGCCTTGAAGAATATTAACATCAATATACATGTTGGGAACAACCAACTTGGCCATGTCTAGCCTCCAGGGGTTGCTAAGTTGGATACCAACATTCTTGTTTCCCCGCCAACCACGAAAAAGGGTCCATCCAAAGTACAATAGGGTAGCATCCTTAACCGTGCAATACTTATCAGTGATTCCAAACTTAGTTCCAGGGTCATGATACATATGCTGCCCTTTTTTTCTCAAGTCTTGGTGTAATTAAATGTCTTGTACCTTGTCTTAGGTCATGATTATACCTTAGTTAAGTTTACTTAGGGACCACATAGGAGGTTGTTGGAGATTTTCCACTTTTGGTGGACTTGACATGTCATTACCACATCACTTCCACCTTTTGTGGAAACATCATGTGATTATCTCTCCACCTTTTGTGGGAGATCCACCTTTTGTGGTGATTATCACATTATCTCTTTCCCACTTTAGGTGGAGTGATAGCTTTTCATAGTTGTCTCATGTCATAAGATTGACACTTGTCATAATCTTATGCCCTTCTATGTTCTCACCTTGGCTATATAACCAAGGGGTCTCCTATGTACTATAGGCTCATTACATTCTATTCTATTGGCAGAATACAGTTTATTCTTGTCATATTATTTCTATCTCTCTTGTGCTTGTGCTTTCTATTAGGCCTCTAGATCTTGGGTGGCTACCTTCATAACCAATTCTTACAAGAAGTTGAGGGTTCCAATTGGTCAGTTAAATCTTGAACCAATGGTCTTATTGCAGGTTTAGACTCAGAGGCTTGGCCCTTTGATGCAGACACTCATATTTTAGGTGCCATAGGTAACAAACAATTCAAACTAGGGCTTGACGGGTTTAAACTAGGGTTCTTACTTATCAAGGAAAGTCTTGATGCAAAGAAAAGAGTACAAGCACAATTTATAGCAGTTAAGAGAACGTCAAACCTTAAAAGAAACCTAATTTAGAGAGCAAGCAACAACAATCACAATTTAAAATGGAAATAAGGGTAAATTCAAGTTCAAGAGAGGTAAATTTACTTACTGGTTGCATGATGCAGGAAACCCTAATTTCACGACGTTGAATGCTCGAATGGCTCTGTAATAAGCTCTATACGTGTTGATAATGCTTTAACAATCAACAATAAGCTTTAAGGAAAGCTTTTATGGCAAACAAAGCCATCAATTCAGTAGAAAACCGTCAACTCCACCATTATTATTCGCTCGTGCAAACCGGAATGGCTCAATGGTGTACATTTTAGAAACTTTGAATGTTTGTCATTGATTCAATCTTGATGTGGACTAGTATGCGACTTAGATGGAGTCAAAAAAGTTTCAATACTTGCTTTTTAGCTGACTCAAAATCTACCATGTTTTGTTTCCACCAAGTGTACATCTCCTTCATCACCATCATGGCCCCACTGCGCTTTACTAGCCGACAGAAAATCCATGTGGTGCTTGCCCACTAGCCCTCTGAGATTTGCAAATTTTAGATCTATAGTCATGGGCTAGCAGGAAATGGCCCAAATTAACTTGACGACCATCAACTTTCTTCCCTTTTAATCAATAGGCCGATGACCATTATGTATTAGCTCCCTTAGCAATAGACGACTGAGATTAGAACATCTCAATGAACAATTTTGCGCGTGCTCATATGTCCTTTTAGTAGCATGCTATTTAGCTCTTCAGTATTTGCTGATAAATATTTCACCAAATATTGTTGTCTTCAATAGTTCTACGGGTGGTGGCAATGGTGTCATGTGGCATCCACCCGCTATCCCTCTATGAGCCCAAATTTGATAGTTGGTCCCCCATAGGCTGGTGGGGAACGACTGAGATTCATTTGCTAGAACACATCATAACCGTTGATTTAGTAACTTTTAGCCATTGATGCCTTTGAACAATGGTAGGGCCCACCACAAGGGTGGATAGGTGTCACCTACCCACCATCCCTTTGACTTCTTTATTTTATTAATTTAATCCCATGGGTTGGAGGGGAACCAATAGAATGCACTCAATGGGACCCGCTAAGGATTACTAAGGACTTTAATAAGAATGTGCACTTATTACATGACTTAAAATGTGGTCATTTGCTTAGGTTTATGACATAGAAAGACCTCAAAAAATATTAGACTCGGACCTAGAAAAGAGGACAAATATTAAAATATTTGTGACCCACACAATATGAAGCAATATTTATAATGAATCAAAGGGTGACGATCGGGAATACTAGGCTCAAGGGGTTGGTAACCAGATGCATTCAATGGCATAAGTGGCAACTTAGGAAACCCAGAATGGGTGATAACTATTCAACCATGAAATAGAACGTATGCAAAGAGAATAACACTTAGGGTTTTTCAAGAGGTTTCAGGCACACATAGACTCTAGAATAGAAGTAAGACCGAAACCCTAAGCTGTAGGACACACCCAAATAAAAAAGACAACCATATTTTGCAATACTTATCAGTGGAACATGAAATTTTTTGATGGGTTCCACCAGGTCCCATTCTAGAAGCAAGAGAAGACCACTCTTTCTGACCAGTTCTTTTCCCTCTTGTGTTGTAATGTTCTGAAAAATTGTCTTTCATTTCTTGCATAACTTGAGCTTGTATAACCTTATCAGGTAGTTGGGGGTTTAAGCTTTTATTCCTCTGCCTCCTGTCTGAGAATTTGGTTGTCAAAAAGTTTTGGGATGCCTATTGTAAGCTATTTGATAGCACATATAGGAAATGTTGTAATTTTGCTCTGTAATAACAAAAGATGAATCAAATACTTAAGTGTATTTCTTTAATTTTGAATATCGACCTATCTTGCTCTCCAGTATTGTATTCACTATCTTTTGACTCAAAATAATCAAGGGTTATTTATAAGTTGTCATATCACATCATGTGTTTATGTTATGGATGTTGAACTATTAGCTTATGTTCAAGGAATGGATTAATATTTCTTTCAATTATTTATCAAAGATTGTGTGAATGGCAATGCAATAGGAATTTATAAGTAGTGTGATAAGTGTTGTTCTTTAAAAATGATGCAAAACCACATATCAAATTCAATATCATGGAATACAATATAAAATATAAAATATCACAATTTCAAGGAATACAATATAAAATATCATCAACTACAGTTTGGAATATGATTCATGAAGTGCAATATAAAATAAAATATCATAAAGTGCAATGATTCACAATTTCATGGTCTATGGTATACAATATAAAATATCATCAACTACAATTTGGAAAATGACTCATGAAGTGAAATATAAATAACTAAAAGCTATTAATTCACTTCCATTTCCCAAATGGAGTCAAGGTCCTGAAACTAACATTCAAGTTGAGATAAAGTAAAAGAGTCATCTTGATTCTGAGTCTAGTCTTCATTTTCTTCTCCCTGTGTCTCAAATTCAACATTCATTGTGTCACATTCATTTATCCCACTGGTAGTGCTACCAGTCCCAGCATTTGGAGTGTTGCACAACCCTCTTCTTTCACATATGGACCTCCAAATTGTGAGTGTCCTTTCAAAAGGAAATTTTTTCACATTATACACAATTCCTTTCAACCTCAAGAAATTTTCCAAATTCTTGTCTAGTTTGTTTCTTATCTTTGACTTCAAAAACTCCAATGAACTGAAAACTCTCTCATCCTCCACCGACCCCAATATCATTGTTTGACATAAATAAGCAAGTTTGAAATATTCTGATATCGAACTACACAATATTTCACTCTAACCTAAGTTTGTCCAAGCCTTTGTTATTGATCCCGATTCAAAGGGCTTCTCCATGGAATCAAATTGGTCAATCATACTTCTTGCAAAATGCTTATAGTGTTGTCTAAGCTTATCTCCATTTATAATTCCTTCTATTGTCTTCCCATTGTATTTTACACTTTTCGAAAGGTGTTCGACCAAGATTTTTACTTTATCATGAAATAGGTTGGGCTACCTTGGTTTATCCAAAATTGAGGATACACAATACCCATGACTTCAAGTATTTCTTGTCGAGGGAATCTATCATAAATCTTTGTGGAAAGAGATTTTGCAATTTCCTTCAAATTATCACTAAGAAATTTAACAATGCCATTAAAAGCTTCCTTTATAACAACTACTTCTCTAATAGAGCATCTAGTTATCGTACAATGGTACATTGGTATCTCAAATCCACATACGCAAATACATAAGTACCCACTTACATTAAACTTAAATAGTTATCAGGCTGATTCAAATCTATAATTTTCTGCTGGATGAAAAAAATTGGGCTTTTAGAAGTTAGATCTAGATATAGATGATCGAGGGCCATGCATGTATTTTTATGTAGTTTAGAATATTGATTAATATATATATATAGTTCTGTCTTAGGCTTTCTTCACAAGATTTTTCATTTCATCTAGCATGGGGAGAAGACTAGCTAAATTCAAGAGTGTCTCTATATCGCTTAACCTATGTAAGAGGTCAGGAGCTTTGTCTACTGTGTTGTGATACTCGTAAATTACTCCAATCAAGGATTGATATTCTGAAAGAAATTGTTGTGTTGGTCCATGCAGGGAGATCCATCTGGTATCAACATCCTAGAGAAGCTTGTTTCCTACTATTATTCCCTCAACAAAATTTTGAAATTCTGTGAAACGTTTGGGACTTCGACAAAAGTATGTGTAGAGCTTGCAAACTAGATTTTCAGCTTTTGATACTGTAGGAAACTTGCTTACAATTCTAAATGCTAAATTCATTATGTGGGCCATGCAATGAATGCCAAGCATGTATGGTGCACAAGTAGTTTGTAACTTTGTGCAAACACCATTCCTGTGACCTTGCATTATTGCAGCTCCATCAACTCCTACAAACACCAACTTTTTGGCAATTGTCAAGTCATCCATACTTGCAATTTCATTCAAAGATTTCTTGACTAGTTTAAATATATTTTGCGATGTTGAATTGTCCTCCATTTTATGAACACAAAGAAGATGAGCTTAGTGGACATGTTGTTTTATAGTATACACATGCATACAAATCTAAGAAGTATTATCTACCGTAGTAACTTCATCTAAAGATAATGCAATGAAGTTTGACTCTTTTACTTTCTCCTTTAAATCTTGCTTTTCCACTATAGCAAGAAAATTTTCCCATTCCCATCCAACATTTACTAACTAACGTGTGATAAAAAAGTGAGGAACACCCAAAAAAGATAATAAATTAAAATATTCTGGGTAGTTTGACATAGGATGCCCTTTGGACAAAATATGAAAAACAACACTCATCTGAATAGTTTTTTCCAATTGTTCTCCTTCCATTGCTTTTCCAAATTGAGCCTCAATTGTACCTCGACATGTAACAAGCTTCGACATTCTTTGCTTATGCTCTTCATATTCCACAACATACTTAACATACAGACATTCTTCCTTTGATTTCCATCGTACCACTAATTGTTCCTTTCCGTCTATGATTTGTTTTTCATAAACTTTATCGATATGATTTTCTATAGTATCAAGCTTTAGCTGCAAGTTCTTGTGTCTCACATTTCCAACTACAAATCAAACACTTGCACTCTATTGGAGATTCATCTTTGTTTGCTTTGTCCAATGGTACAATGAATGGGTACTTTGACACCCAATCAAGCTGAAAAATTCCTTGTCATTTCCCACTCGCGCCCCACTTTTGATTTTCCTTTTCTTTTCTTGCTACCAACATCAGCCAATTCAATTATCTCATTCTGGCTAACCAGGGTATCCCTAGGAAAATCTTCTGCGGTATTGCCATCCTCATTTGACTCATTTAACTCAATGAAAATCTCACCTTGACCTCCTGGTGGCGGTGAGGTGAGGTATTGTGAATGCCTTTTTCATTAATATTTGGTGGAAGAGTTGATGATGTAGCTCCATCTTGATCTAATGGATAATAAGCATTGCCATTTACAAAGTAAGACTGTATGGTAACTCTATATTTTGGACATTTTGATGGCCTCCCAGTCCCTTCACCGCCCTAAGGAGTCTTACCCTTGTTGCACTTGCTGCTCGACATATTGATTTGTCACTTCAAATAAAAGATGGAAAAAAATGTCTTCTTGTTTAAGGATAGAGAATATATATCCCATTCCCTACTCAATACCATCTTTAAGATTGAAGCAAGAATGGAAAAGAAATAAATAAATCTTATAACACTATGAAGAAATGATCACTCACCTTCAAGTTTAGGTTTTCACTAACTTGTTATTTGTTAATGTAGGAATGCTTGTGTTGTAAGTTTGTAACTTGCCTACAATCAACTTAAAGGTTCCAATGTCCAACTTCTGAATCGAGAGCTCACAAGTTCAAAATTTAACAAAATGTGTAAGAATAAATGATAGTTTTGATTGCATTTATATCATTCCATATTTGGCAAATTCCACAGGATTTTTAAATGCTATATTAAAATTTTGGCAAATCCCATGTGATTATACAACTATACATTATAATTTTCAAGGAGATTATGGCCCTACAATTAGCATGGAGGTGTCACGACAATTGGCGAAATGTCTCCTCAAATGTAATTATTTTTTAATGTTATTGACGAAATGGGTCCTCATAAGCAACTATTTGTAATTTTTAATTGGTGAAATAGGTCCTCACAAGAAACTATTTATAAATTTTAATTGGTGAAATGGGCCTTGATACACAATGTTGTTTTAGTAGTATTGGAAAATATGTAGGTGATTTATTACATGCTTCTGAGATTCTAGGAGAAAATATTAATCGGTTCATTTGAAACGTGTAGTTTGTTATGGTGAATTGATTACTTAAATATGCCTCATAAAATAAATTGTTGGAAAATGGACATGTATTGGACCGATAATTCGTAAAATATGGGTGATTTGGTCACCTTGTTGGGTCTAACTAATTCACCAATTTTGACTTTGCCGATATCTAATATTTGCCAATTAACAAAGATTTGCCACTAAAGTTTTCCCTTCTTCTAGTTTTGCCCTATAGAATTTCATGATTAAATCCAGGAGTATTATCTCAAAGGGGTTGTGGTGGAAATTAGGGAATGGTAAGAGGATTCTCTTTGGGGAGGATTGGTGGATTGGTAATGGCCCCCTCAAAGATGAGCCATGGGATCTTGCTTTTAGGGACCTTTTTATTCGTTCTTTTAGTAGATTTGTTATTGATTACATTATTGATGGTTCTTGGAAAAGGCTTCATGAGATTAATCCTAGCCTGGAGACTCTCTACAAAGCTTCATCTTCTATTCATATTCCCTCATGTTCCCCAACGGATAAGGTGGTGTGACAGTTTTCTTCAAGTGGTAAATTTTTTGTTTCATCAACTTTCTCTAACCAATGTGCTTTTATTGGCCCTATCCCTTTTTGAGAGTCTCTTTGATTCCCCAAGTTGATTCCTAAACTGAATTTATTTTTTTGGTTATTTTTCCAAAACAAAGTTCTTACTATTGATAACCTTTTGAAAAGGGGTTTTATGATGCTTAACATATGTTTTCTTTGTGAAGAGGCTACAAAGAATGTGACGTACCATCTTTTGGTTAGTTGCAAGTATGTGGGGGATGTTTTGGCCTATGTGCTCTCTCTGTGGAACTTGTGTTGGGTCTTCCCATCTTCTATTGGGGATACGTGGTCTCAATAGTTAGGCCCTTCTTCCAATCCTGCTCTGAACTTCATTTGGTCTCTTACTCTCCCTCATGTGGTGTGGCGAATTTGGTTGGAAATAAATAAATAAAAATTTAGGGATGCTTTCCTTCCCCCAATCAGGCTATCTTATAAGATTTGTGCTACCATAAAAGAAAAAATTATTTTTGAAGTATCCTTTTAGAATGGGCCTAAAATTGTTGTTGCTCCTTTTGATTCTCTTGTTTCCCAGAATTGGAACCTCCCTTGTGACATTTCTCTTCCTTTGAGGAAAGGCTAGGCTTCTAGAAAGGATGTTGTTTGGAAATCTCCTCTTGTTGGTTGGGTGAAAGTCAATTTTGATGAAGCTGCGAAAGGTAATCCGGGACCTACTGGTTGTGGGGGAGTGTTGCATGACTCTAATGGTAGGTTTGTTTCCACAGTGGCGCTCCCTTTGGGAACCCAGAAAAACCACTTTGTGGAAGCATCAACTGCCTCCCATGATCTGAAGATGGCTCAGTCTAAAGGCTTCAACAAGGTGTGGATTGAGTGATGCAAAGCAAGGTGGAGGTTGTTTAGACAAACAATTCAATCAACTTTGAACAATTTTTCCACTTACAAAACCCTAACTTGGCTCTCCAACCCACCTAGCAACCTAATATTGACTCAAACACATGACATGGTCTTAAATGACCTTATTACATGGAAAAACATCAAACCAAGCCAAAATATTAACTTACACCTACTAGACCTAAGGTGCTCCTGCACCATTGAGGGTGATTCCTTAAATGTTATAAATTACCTTAAAAATACTACCCCTCCTTCTTGGTCTATAGAACCTATTATTCTTGATGCTTTGTCTATTTTGAATTCCTTTGAGCAATGTTTCATATCTCACATTTATCGTGAGCGTAATTTCCTTGCGGATAATTTTGCTAATTATGGGGTTCATGAGTATAAAGTATGGGATATGATTGACCCCATCCCCATCAACATATAGTCTATTGTTAATCATGATATGCAAGCAATTTAGGGAAGGGGTTCCCTTCATGATTATTTTAAATCACATGTTGATTCTCATGCAAAATTTCAAATCAAAGTGTGATTTATTAGGGGGTGATCCCTTGCATTTTAATGATGTGGGAGAGGTCCGTAAAGATTTGCATTTAAGGACTATTGTTACCCCAATCATTTTGGTACTTTCACACAGATTGTGGGTGTTTACAAGGCTTATTCCTTCTCGAGGCTTCTTCTATTTTGTATCCTTTGCAAATACTTGAAGTTGTTGTGGCTCTACTTTGTAGTCGTAATGGGAGGTGAGAGGAATCGTGTTGAGCTAATTTCATGTGATTATTCTAAAAGTAACAAGAAGATTTTGGGGCTACTGGAGGTGGGGGGTATCACTCCCTACATTGAGAGAATTCATGGATTTGACCAGGTGGTTTCGCAGGCCTTCATCAAAGGATGGAAAAACAAGGTCCTTAGGGTGTTCAACATGGAATTTAATATTATTGAAGAATTCATTGATAACATTAATGGTATGGATACTGAGGGTAAGAAGGCTTACAGAGACAAAAAAGAGTCAAATGCTACCATGGCAATCTTTTTTAAGGGTAATGA
>VDFB02316205.1:0-44888 GCA_007258455.2 Sequoia sempervirens
ATTGTAATCTTGTTCTAAGGTTAAATAATACAAGCACTATTGATTCTGGTGGTGGAGTTTTTTTCTGAAAGGGTTTCTCCACGGTATATGTTGTGTCACTTCTATCTTCTGGTCTTATTCTTCTACAATCTTCTGTCTACTTCTTCAATTGGTAAAATGAATCTAAACACATAATCATACACAAAGAAATTGTAACAAAGAACACTTAATTAGATCTACAATCTCATAGTTTTACAAAGTATTAAGCTACATAATTACCTCCATTTTCAACACATTTAAAATTTATCTTATTTGAATGAAAATATTTTTCTTTTTTTTATGAAACTTTTTGTTTATTAATATTATCCTTGCCAACATTTATAATCTAGTCTATACAAATACAATGTAGTTCAAACTTATTGGATAAAGTTATATTGAATAGATTTTAGTTTGGGGTATTCAAAATCAACAATAACACTTGAACAAAGTTTCAATCTTGAATTTTTTTATTACAATGTACACAACTTTTGATATTGGTATCTCTTTATTTTGCATGCAAGTGTAGATTTTTTATGTGGGATTTAAAAAAAGAAATATACAAATTGTGAGACATTCAAATTTTATTGAACTTGAAGCAATTATTCCTTCTTAATATTATGAGATCTACTTCTTTAATATTGTACTTTATCAATTCAAAGTTTGTAAGAAAAATTATCATAAGAAATTTTGGTCCTTGATCTATAATTTAATTGGAGTTAAAAAACAACTATAACATTTACACTCACATTTATTATAACAATGTGTTATCATCAATCCTGCTTTATCACTTTTGTGCAAAAATGTTTGGGAACACTTTAAATTTCTCTATAATTAATGATGCACAATTCCCATAATAGTGCACCACTTTTGCAATCCAATACCCTCTAACCTCTATTTCAAATGCAATTTCAACTAACAAATCATACAAAGAATCAAATATAATGTCATCAAGCACACTACGTACCTAGAAAAACATGTTGTATGGAGTTCACAAAATAAGATATTTTTGAATGTATTAAATTCTCATTTATCATAGAAAATGATCAATTTAGAAAGGGCTATATTGAGAAATCACATAGTCATCAATGACTAATAGTTTAGTCATTAATACACTTCTTATTTACAATAGCAAAGAATCCATCTATAAAAACGTTCTAGTGAGGAATCATTTGATCATCAATAACCACTCAATTTTTCTAAAAGTGTAAAATTACAAGACAACTACTAGCCATTAAAAAACATTAATTTAATGACTTTTATCATGGTGAAAGGTATAACTACAATGGTAGCCATGAGTGGATCCAAATGACAACCATCTTAACAAAAACCCACCTCTTAACTTAACTTTGACATCCATGTATATATCAAATTATTAATATTAGAAATAAATATACTATTGATAATGTCTTATATTAGTTAAAATCAATTGATAAGTATAACAAAATGTAGCTCTTCAAAATAAATATGTTTAAAATAAATAATTTGTACTCTTGTCTTATTTATCTACTTATCTATTTATGTATGCATCTATTTAATAGTTTAAATAGATATAAAAAATGATTCATATACAAAAATTAAATAACTATTGAAGTAAATATTTTATTTTCATTGTTCTTTAAAACTTAAATACAATTTTTATGATTTGTTAAATTATTATTAAAAACAAAATAACTTTTAAATAAAATACAAAATAATTAATGTCTAAATTTAAATATCTTAAAAGAAAAATATTTTAATTAAAGAAATACTTACAATTATATAAAATTTAATATAAATTAACTTATAACACTTTCAAATGATATGATCATTTGAAATATAATAATATATATTTTTAACTGACATATATATGTCATAAATATATCCAATTAAAAAATTGATATATATAGTTTGGCATCTCAAGATCCATCTATATTAATTTATTGTTAAAATATTAGCTAAACATAACTTCACCATTGTTTATTATTTTTATTTACATTAATCAGCACATCCTTAATTAGCACGTCCTTCTGTAACCCTGTGCCATAAACCTTATGAACGTAAATGCGGATAAGATAGAAAAGGGACCGAAACGACCACAAATTTAGATTTTGATTTCCAGAAGAAAACGGAGAATGAAATATCCAAATTATGACATTGTTTCATCTGTCACTTTAGCCTTCATTATTATCGACCTCTATCATGGCTGCTCTGCAAATGAGTTATGCTTTCAGCAAGTTAACATCAATCAGCGAAGCCAAGGGTGCCACTGTCAACCACTCCTCCAAACATTACTTACATTGCGGTCTCTCTAGAAAATCAAGAATTGTGCGTTTGGCCTCTAGCAATATAGAGACTGCAGTTCCTGAACCCACAGAGAACATTACTCCACCCGCTTCCCCTCAAATTGACTTCGTTTTTGTATCTGTGAGTGGCTTTTTCATGCCTTTGGAATCACAGGCTTGTTAAGAAAAACCCAATTATGGGCTAATTTTGTTTTGAATTGAGATTTAATTGACTACGTGGAAGCATGATAAATTTAGATGACTTAACGAGTACTGAAGAAGATACGTGCATTCCCACTAACTTGATTTTGGAAAATTGTAAGCAGCCAGAGCAACCATCAGACGATGAGTTCGAGGTGCAGAGGGGTCCAGCAACAGGGGGGCAGAAACTTAGAGATATTATGCTAGACAACCAGCTCGACTTATATGGTCCTTATTACGTAAGTTGACATCCTTCATTGTTTTGGCTTTTCACTAGATTCCTCCTTTTGTATTTGTGATCCCTATGCAATTATGACAAAATGGTTTCGGTTAGCTTTTGCTATCGGGGAGTACCATCCAAGCAAATGATGGTCCATATTGACTGAACCTTCAGATATGGATCTTTAAATGCAACCAGTTAAGCATTAGACAGAACACGTTTTGTCAACTTGTTTTGGACATGCTTCAGGGTTTCTTCACAAAGAGGGTAAAGTTCTACTACATAAAATAACATTCTCTGTATTTATAAATTATAATAGATGTCGGAATTAAAGGGCTACTATATGTATATCGGCCAATTTAAAAAAAGAGTTTTGAAAAAGTGAGAATGTAGCAGAGTGAACTGAGATTTAGCCCTCGTTTCAACGAACCTCTGTGTGAAGACTGGAGATTTCATTGTAAGAAATTTTATATATTTGAGGTCAGCTTTATATTATTTGATCAAAGGCTCTCTGAATTATACTCAAAACATGTTTCCAACCATCGTTGAAAGACAAGCTCTGTCTTGTTACTGTCAGTTCCTTTTGCATTGGAACTAAAGGTATTATGGATTTATGGTAGTCTGCTCACTGGTGGACTTAGTTCAATCTTGTCACAGCCGGTTAATACAGCACTTTCTTCAAAACTAGAGTGCAGTTTTCAAGTAGTTCTTGGGTTTGCTGAATAGATGACACGCTGGCAAGCGAAAATATAACTACTCACATTAGATGCATATGTAAGGGGGCTGCCTTTTCTAGGGTTTTCTGACTATTATGAGCTATGAGATTCTCCAAAGGCTGCTCCAATCGAGGGGGCTATGATTCCTATTTGTACGGTGCAGGTAATCCTGTGAAACATGAAAATTTCAGATTTTACAAAATTTATAATTTACGCCCTAGAAATGCTAGAGCCTGTTTTTCAGAAAGGGGATTTCAGCTACTGCTGGCCACCGGGGACAAGAAGTTTGCGAGGGACAAAGATTTTTTAGGGAATTTCTTTTTGACAAAAAAGAGTTCATAAGTTCTCTAATTTTTCTGAAAATATTTTATTGAGTTAATAGTTTGCTGTGCAGCACCTGCCCTGAAATTTTTGGAATGCCCTTCCATGGGATTTCTAGGTAAAAATAACATATTAATGGGTTCTAAAACTCAATCAAAGTCATGCCATCTCCTTTGGGAATGCAGTTGTTTATACTGATGGTAATTACGAGAGAAAATCTACATATTCATCCAATTTGAGTTCAGGGATGGATGCTAATTGACAGAAATTCTTAGCAAGTCTAAAGAATGATTGTCCGATTATTGTTACCATCAAACATGGGTATCGAAAAAGTCAATTTTAGTTCAGATGTATATGGTGTGGCACATTTTCAAGGATATTGCATAAGGCTCTTGGGAGTTTAGATTATATTATAAACAACATCAAATTCAAGTTATTTAAGCCATTGCATGCTTTGGTGTTTTCTCAAAGATATTGGTCATTTGCAAATCTGGAAAACCTATCTCATAATTTGTTTCCTTGAAGAGGATGAACATACGATCAACTTACTTTTCATTAATCTGGACAAAGACTGAGTTCCTAGAAGGCATTCTGAAAAAGAATTTGAAGAGCCTTTTAAATGAAAGAAGCATTTTGAATGTTGCAAATTGCATGACAATCAGCAGAGAAAGGTAGATAAGATATATCTAATTGTCAGAATTGGTGGTTTCTTAGTGTGTTTGAGGGAGCAGAAAACCTAGCAAATTGGATCTCGGGGATCATTATACTATACCAAGATTAGCAGAGTAACATGTGAACCAACCAGTGACAGTGGTGGCTTTTGGTCCCTGTTTGTTTTTTAATAATATGTTTCTATTAAGTTTTCTGGGTTTTATGTTAATAATAAGCCACGTTTTCTCAAAGCTTTGTAGGAAATGTGTGGGCTTTTTCATTGCATTTGTTTTTATTTTTTTCTGTTAAGGTTAATCAGTAACATCACCGAACCCAGATTGGTTCTGGAACAGGTCCCAGTCCAGGAAGTGCTATTAATGCATTTGTCCTCCAAGTTTTGGACTACCTCATTGCGGTGTGGTAACTTGAACTTAGGTCACACTTTCTGTGGATGCACCTTTTTTAAGATTATGCCAGAGCCCTTTGGTCGTTGTTTTTTATCTTAAGATAATTAACAAGCACTTTCATTAAACTCCTAAAACTAAACATGTCACACACTCCACCAGCTGCTGACTTAGACTGTATCAAGATGAGCACTGCATCAAAAGCATGCACATGAAACATGCAAACAACTTATCAAGATTAGTCTTTAATGTGCGGATAGATCATCTATGTCCAATTTAGTCTGAAGCACTATATAATACTGCCATAAATAACATATGACCTTTTCTTTTTCCTCAGTATACTTGGAGGCTGGAGTAAAACAGGACTCCAGTTCTGTAGGGAAAAATGAGTGAATATGTGCCACCGCATCAAAAAAATACAACTCCAATTACTAGAAGTTTGTGAGCCGACTTACTTAAACTGGAGATAAAAATCTCATTTTCTAATTAAAAAATCATACAGAAATTCCAAATATATGTACACATTTCCAATTGCCTTGCCTACAAACAACTTCTTCATACAGTTAAAACACACAACATAACGTCTCAATGAAATATGGTCTCATGGATGATAATGTCTGCTGGATATGCTCAAAAAGATCTTGTTGAAAAAGCTTTGTATATATTAAAGTAAATACTATTGGGAGGTGAAAAATCTAACCCAGCAATCTTTGCCAACACCCTCCCAACAAGTCTGCCAAAATAGTAGCTATAGAATAGTGTATGGAGATCCATAAAAAGGAATTGAAAACAGATTTGCATCAGATCCTGCAGTTTTGATCCCTCTGATATGTGCACACACAGAATGTGAAAACATACATAAAGCACATGAATTGTTTGACAAAATGCCTCAATGAAAAGTGTAATCATGGGCTGCAATCGTAGCTGGATATACACAAAACAGACTTGCTGAAAAATCTGTGGACTCTTGAGTGAATTCTATTGGAAATACTCAAACCAAACTCAACAAATTTTGCTGTCATTCTCCCAAAATGTGACAAAGTGGGAGTTTTGGACCAGTGTATGGAGATCCATTGCAAATTAATTTAAAACAATTGTTTATCAGATCCTGTAACTGTGACTGCCCTGATAGATGTTTATGCAATCTGGAAGCATACAGAATAAATTAAATTTATCTGACAAAATACTTCGACAAAATGTGTTATCATGGACCACACTTGTTGCTGGATATGTACAATATGGGCTTGTTGAAAATAACTGAGACAAATTTAGGCAAATGCCGTTGGCAGGTGTAAAATCAGACTCATCAATACTTGGCAGCGTTATACCAACCTTTGCAAGACTTGGAACTTTGGAACGGGGATATGTGGATCCATCAAGCATTAATTGGAATTCTCATTTCTGGTACTTGCTCCTTGTGTGCTACATGTTCTGCAATATCTTCATGTTTGCTACTGGGAAACTCATCCCCTGCTGCAGAGGTACAAGCCATTGTGAGGAGGCAAGAGGCAACAAAAGAGCAGGCCTTTGCTTCCTCAAATCATGATAAAAACAACATACAAAGCAAAACGTACCAGCAGACATGTGAGCCAGGGAATTTATAGAAACATGCTCATATGCCTTTTCCCAAAACAATCTTCAGAAATTAAAATTTACTGAAAGAAATGCATAGAGAGTTATTGTATTGAACTTGTACAAGAGGCAAGGAAGTCTTCAGGAAACCAACCAGCCAAATTAGCTAAACACGTCTCTGTCTTCCCATATTTCAGAAAAGGCACATTTAACATTAGCATGCACAGTACGATGGTGTGAAAACTCCTCCAATCTCCTCTCACTCTAACATGCATCTTTTGATTGACTGTGCAAGCACATGTGCATTGAAAACCACCAAGCCTGATTAAGTTCAAATGTGAACTTTATTACAGTGCAATCCTACTGCAAATGCAACTATCATCTACAAGTGTCCATAAGGTCATCATTCCATCTAACTGTAATAATCACCTATAATTTTTTTTTCAAAAAACTTGTTAGCTCAACAGAATGAAAATGCTAAACAACTTTCCTTTCCACTTTTTGATCACCAAGCTCCCAATGTGGGCAAGGTGAGAGCATACGGTGTATGAGATTACAATAATACTTGAAATGGAGCAGCTGAAAGTAATCCACTTATCCAGTGGGGTTAGCTTAGCACTTCACTTTTCAGTGGGAAAGCTCATACAATATTGGAAATGTAAAGTCAACTGTTCCACTTTTCAGTGGTGAGTGAATGCCACAAGAGAGAGTAACTCTCCCACTTTTCAATGGTGAGTGGATACAATAAGCAAGAGCAACTTTTCCGCTTTCTAGTGGTGAGTGAGAACCAATGAGCCACTTATTCAATGGGGTAAGTAACAACAAATAACAAGAGCAAGGTCACTGGTGGTACTACCACCTAGTGTTATAATGTTAGCTCTTACAATTCATTCCAACCAAATATATATCCTGTTGTTACAAAATATTATTGTGAAATGAAGTTGATTTAAACACCCCAAATGTACTCACAACTCAAGAAACTAACCGTCTAGCATTGTAATAGCATATATACTTCAAAATATGGCAAATGGATGACTGGTACAGGTCTGAAACTTTGCTGCAGTAGTCTGGATGATGATGTAGATGACTCAAGAAACTTCATCCAGCTACCTCCAATGTGCCAAAATGATCACAACTGAATTAACACAAATAATAGTGCCAACTCATGCCAAAACTCATGAAAAACAAGTATCATTACTTTGGAAAGGTATATCAAACATATGCAGGTCTGAATACTACTGTTGCAGTAGGTAACAACAATGGTACATTGTAATGTCCCCATTTTGGCCATACACTCTTCATTTGGATTCAGCCTATTTTCGGGAATCCGTAGGCTACTCAGATGTGCAAACTAGGGTTTCCTCTTTCAGATACTGCTCAGTTGGCATTCAGAGGTTGTTGTGCAGACTTACTATTTATAGTAGTTCGCTATTTTTTAGCAAGTCTATCTTTTGGCAGTATTTGTTTTAGCAGCAGTTCAATCCCTTGTAGTTCGGTCGTTCAGTTTGGCTTTTTGATGGTTTTGAAGCGAACTTCCTATTTTTGGCATTGGTTATTTATAGTAAGTTTAAATTTGGCAGTAGCATCATCAACAATTCAGCTCAAGTCATCTTGCTATCCTTCAGTTTTAGTTTGGCTTTGGTTATCTCAATGGACTAAGTTTATACTTAGTCAATTTTATGTTACTCAGTTGTACCCCGTGCCTAGGAGTGATAACTTCATGTTGTTTTTAAAGAGGGGACATTATGGGGTCAATTGTGCATTTAATAATTTATTAAATGCTTTATTATTGCATTTTTAAGTTGGACACCTAAAGGGAGGTTGAATAAAGTTTTATTATTTCAAAAAGTAAATGCTTAAAAGTGGCGTCCCTCTTGGAAGTTGAAGTGATTCAACTTCTTGGAATTTGAAGTGATTCAGTTGCCAATTGAAGTTTATATATTGAGGCTTTGAGAAGAGTTCTTGATCTTTGGAAATATTGTAAAGTTATGCTGCTGGTTTGAAATCCAGAATCCGGCTAAGGGAAAGCTTAGCAATTTGTCTCTATTCTTCGGGCTTGAAACTATGGTTCCCTAGATGGTGGATTGAGAGTGTGCTTGATTCAGCAGTGCACATTGAGCTTCATTGTTGGAGAATTTGAAGTATTTTTCAGTTTTTGAGCTTGCTGGTTCATTCATGGTTGAAGGTGATTTTCATTAACAGCTCTTTGTACGATTTTAATATGCTTTTGGGTATTGAAGATATGGATTCCTAGCACATGGGCGCCCCTTCCCATAGAAGATTAGGATTTATTTCAAAATATTTATTTTTATTCTTGCAAAATCACCCTTGCTAAGGGTCGTACCATGTTGGGAACATTGGGAATTGTGCAAGTAAATTAATGGTTGCTTTTTGAAGTTGTTTCATCATCATGACATGGGTGCCTATCGTCTAGAGGTTCATTGCAATTGATTTCACTCAATTTGGAGGTAAATTGATAAAGTTATGTGCATTTCATTGATTCACAAGTTGCTGGTTTACAGTTTCAGTTTGTTGGTTTTTTATATCAAATTTCAAAAGAATCAGATTTATGCTTCATTTTCAGTGTTTTGAGAGCTTTGTAATTTGAGAGAATCATTCTTCACATATTGGCATTGTTCTATCATTGTAATACTAGTAAATTGCAGAGTATCTTGATTGTAAGGTTGTGCATTAGTAGTACTAATCCAACCAATTTGTTATTGCTACATTTACTTGTAATTTCTAAGCAAACATTAATTACCCTTGGATGGTTTACTGCTAGTGTGGAGAATAAACTTGTAACTCTCATTGTACCTACTAAAAAGTGGAGAATCCCCACTCTTAAGTGGATGCCCGCTACAGCGGATGAATTAGTTGAATTGTTTGTTATATTCCCTCCACTGTTTAAGTGGTTGAGCGGAAATCTTTATGGCTGGTTCACCGCCTAAGTTCTTTCAATTTTGTAATAAGTACTCCGCCATATGTTAGCACTTTGCCTTCAAAGGGATCTTAAGTGCACATTCTTAGCATTGAGTTTTATCTTCCATTTCTAGTTGTATTCAATTTCAGTTGAGTTTTGATCCTAGGGATCCTCTGACCATATGCCCGCCTGTCTTCCTTAAGTGGTTTTAGGGCGCATTCTTGGATAGAGTTCTTTTCTGCATCGTTTTGGTTTGGAGCTAATCTTAACGGGTGCATGTGCATTGTAATTGATATTGAAAATCAAGAGAAAAAATTAAGGGGCTTATTTTAGTGGTATCAGAGCAGAAGATCCTACCATCTTGTTGATCAGTACTTCATGTTAGGCAGATGAGTGACAGAGATCTCCGGTACTACATCGAAAGTCAGAGCAGATTCTAATTTAGCTCCTTGTGGTATCCAGAAGTTGGCAGTTAGGCATGGCTAATGAAGAAGAGATGAAGTTGGCAGAGACTCTCTTTATGGCTGGAAAGAGACTTGGTAAAGAATTTTAGTCAATAGAAAATGAAGAGAACATTCTTCATTTGTTAGAACAATGTTTGAGACAAGTGAAGCCATCACCTTCAGAAAAAATGGAGTTGGCACTAGCTCCTGCAGTGAATTATTTGAATCAGCCCTATTGGTTGGGGCATCCTAATGAAGAAACCAAGTTGCTGATTTCTTCTTGTTTCATGGAGATAATAAGAATTGTAAATCCCCATTTGCCCTATGATGTTGAAACCATGAAGATCATATTAAATATGATAGTGGAGAGTTTTCAAGATTTGGATGAAACTGGAAGTAGCTTGTTTTCAAGAAGAGCTGCTGTTTTAAAAATATTTTCTGAAGTTGGTGTTTGCACCTTATTGATAGAATTTGAGATGGAGAATCAGATTTATCACTTGTTTAATTATCTTTTCACCTCGACCTGGAGTGAGCAAGAAGAGAGTATGCTTGCAGCTGTCACAAATGTTCTGGTCTCTACAATTAAAGAAGTTGATAGTCTTCCTGAAAGTGTCCAAACTCTTCTCTTGGATATTTTGAAACAAGAAGAGCAGATTTCTCCCACTATTGATTTGTTAGTTAAAGAAATTTCTAGTCAATGTGAAGATAAGTTGAAACCATTTTTGAAGAAGATTGTTGTGAACAAAAAGGAGATTTCCGACGCTGAAGAGGAGGATGAAAGTTGGAATCCCTTTGAAGACATTGCAAAAGTTCAAGGGGTACCTACGGATTTGTACTCATCCGAGCATTCTATAGAAGAAGGTAATATGGCAGTGGAAGCTTTGAAGATTAGTGAGGTACTCATGTTTCCTACAGAGAACAGTGAGTTGACTTGTGTTAAGAAGCCTCATGTTGAGGATTCAAAGAAAGAACTTTTGGAAACAAAAGTTGAATCGGAGATGCATGAAGAGGCCATAAGTGTAGATCCTAATGAAGAAGAAGTTGGGATGGAAGGAGTTATGAATTCAATCAGCAAATTGCTTCTTCACAATTCGAAAGGATGCTCGTTTGAAAGTCAAGTCAAGGAGGAGAAGAAGAAAGAGGAAGCTGAAGTCTCTTCCCACTTCAAAGCTGATTTGATCAATTCTTTTGAATCATGTGTAGAAGACAACATGGAAGGAGAAGCTTCTAGTAGTTATAAGGCAGATTTCTCTTCACCGGAAATCAAGCTAAGGAAAAAAGCTAAGGAATTGGAAGGCACTATGGATGGAATGATGAAGAGTGTTCATCACATGCGAGACAAGTTGAGGAGCTCAAACCATTTTTGAAATCTTTATCCATTAAAGTGGTTCTACATCATCTCAACTAGCATATGAAGATTGCAGCTCAAGTTCACACATTGCTAATAATGGTATTCAAGTTTTGTCAAAAGTTGATAGAATTCATAGACATGTAGAACAGTTGATTTATGATGTGCCTAGGGGAGAAGTTGTATGTTGCATTTCTATTGATGACATGAAGTCCATTAAATTTGCCTTGGAGGAAATTAAATCTAGTCTTTTGCACATCATTTGTGACAAAGACATAGTGGCCAATATTGCTGACAAGGCATTGGAGTGGAATGAGCTTACCAAAGCAAAGTTGCAAGAAGTGCATGAGACTCTAATTGAAGCAGAGAATCAGATTTCTACTATTCAATATTCATGGGAGCAAGAAAACAAAAGAAGAGCAGAGGAGCTTCAAGAAATTCTTGATGAGCTTGATCTCATACAAGAAACATATGATTTGGAATGTTGTCCTGAGAGACCAAAGCATTCAAATTCTCAAGCTTATCAAGTTTTTGACAATCTCTTGTATGAAGAAGGTGCTAGTAAGGTTTATGTAAATCCTCTTTTTGAAAATGATGAAGAAATTGCTTCAGAGATGACTGAAGAAGGGGATTTGAGTTTGTCTTCCAGCATTGGAGAGTTAATACGCGAGTTGCATGAAGTTGAATCTACTGCTGCACCTAGTGCAACCATTCAGCAAGAATTGGTAACTCTTGAAACACAAAGAAATGAAGGCATTCTTATTGTTCATCAACAAAGAGTTGATGGGTTTGTTGATGAAGGTTTAATTTATTTTTTGATGAGGATGCTTGTGAGGCTTATATCAAATTTTAGTTCATCACCATCTTCTCTTCGAGTGATAGATTTCATAATTGTATTTGATGAAGGATTCATGGAATCTTTCCGGCAAGTCATATCACAAGATTTTGGATTTGATTTCTTCAACGAACAAAGGTTGGTTGAATACTTCTTGGAATTTCAAGAAGTGGCATTGCAGATGGAACGAGCGAATCAAAGGATTCGTGTGAGAGCAGTTATCAATTTGAGAAGTGGTTCTTCATGGTTGTTAGTTTGGGATCCTGGCATTACTTGGGAAGAAGGTAATTTCAAAGTAGATAGACTAGCATATAATATTCAAAAAGTAGTTGTGACCATTTGCTTTTGTGTTGGAAAATGTCTCCAATTGCAAATCAGTATTTGGGATCTCAAGTATTTTCTTATGAAGAATGGAATGCATAAAAAGAAGGTTGGATGGAGAGATAAGTGTCAAAAATTCTGTTTTATGTTTGCTGCTTCCTTCTTTCTATGTCATTGGTTCTTTATTTTTGATCATAAATTGGTGTTCTGGGAAGGAAATATGATCAGAAGTTGGTTTGTGGTGGCATGGGGTTTCTTGCTAAAGGTGCCACCAGCTTGGTTCATGAGCAGTGATGCTCATTTTGATAAAAAATTCTTATGTTGCAACTGCTGCTTGTCTTCTTGGAATGATTTAGTATGGTCAAAGTTCAGGTATGGGTTGTTCATTGATGGTTGACAGTGAATTTTGTAGTACCAACTCATACATTACTTTTTGGGACAGCGAGTTATTAGCTGATTTGATTTGTCAAATTAAGACTCTTGATGTGAGACATGTGAATATTTCTTGGAGTTCTTCTAGTGAAATCGGTTTGCTTCAAAAGAAGCATTGTGCATCCTCTTGGATGGGGATGGAGTGTGGAGTGTTGCTCTTGGTTTGGCATTGGTTTAGAAGCATGTTTGAAAATATTTTTGTTGCTGATCAGAATTATGACAGCAAGGTTTGGAGGTCCTACAGACTGATATGGGACCCAAGTACTGACATGTTTGGTGCATTGTCTTTTGTGGATCGTGACATGTTCGTCCACTTTGAGTATTCAGTTGTATTAATCAGAGTAGCGCAACGGATTAGAGGAACATTGTTCCTGAGAAAGATTTGGAATCCTGGTATCACTTGGGTTTTCTATTGAAGATGATGAAGCCAATGATGGTCTTCTAGAATTTATTCTCATGATGTTTCAATTTAATTTTAATCTGTAGATTTATGTTGTTGGCATCCAACAGTGCAATGCTTACATCAATAGGTGCTATCTTTCTTCTAGGTTGATTTGGGACCCAGGGATCATATTCAGTTTTAGTTTGGTTCAGCATGGTGATTTCAGGATGGCATTGGAATTGCTTGAGGACAAGCAATTTTGGGAAGGGTGGACTGTAATGTCCCCATTTTGGCCATACACTCTTCATTTGGATTCAGCCTATTTCCGGGAATCCGTAGGCTACTCAGATGTGCAAATTAGGGTTTCCTCTTTCAGATACTGTTCAATTGGCGTTCAGAGGTTGTTGTGCAGACTTACTATTTATAACAGTTCACTATTTTTAGCAAGTCTATCTTTTGGCAGTATCTGTTTTAGCAACAGTTCAATCCCTTGTAGTTCGGTCGTTCAGTTTGGCTTTCTAATGGTTTTGAAGCGAAATTCCTATTTTTGGCATTGGCTATTTATAGTAAGTCTAATTGGCAGTAGCATCATCAACAATTCAGCTCAAGTCATCTTGCTATCCTTCAGTTTTAGTTTGGCTTTGGTTATCTCAATGGACTAAGTTTATACTTAGTCAATTTTATGTTACTCAGTTGTACCCAATGCCTAGGAGTGATAACTTCATGTTGTTTTTAAAGAGGGGACATTATGGGGTCAATTGTGCATTTAATAATTTATTAAATGCTTTATTATTGCATTTTTAAGTTGGACGCCTAAAGGGAGGTTGAATAAAGTTTTATTATTTCAAAAAGTAAAATGCTTAAAGGTGGCGTCCCTCTTGGAAGTTGAAGTGATTCAACTTCTTGGAATTTGAAGTGATTCAGTTGCCAATTGAAGTTTATATATTGAGGCTTTGAGAAGAGTTCTTGATCTTTGGAAATATTGTAAAGTTATGCTGCTAGTTTGAAATCCAGAATCCGGCTAAGGGAAAGCTTAGCAATTTGTCTCCATTCTTCGGGCCTGAAACTATGGTTCCCTAGATGGTGGATTGAGAGATTGAGAGTGTGCTTCATTCAGTAGTGCACATTGAGCTTCATTGTTGGAGAATTTGAAGTATTTTTTAGTTTTTGAGCTTGCTGGTTCATTCATGGCTGAAGGTGATTTTCATTAACAGCTCTTTGTATGATTTTAATATGCTTCTGAGTATTGAAGATATGGATTCCTAGCACATGGGCGCCCCTTCCCATAGAAGATTAGAATTTATTTCAAAATATTTATTTTTATTCTTGCAAAATCACCCTTGCTAAGGGCCGTACCATGTTGGGAGCATTGGGAATTGTGCAAGTAAATTAATGGTTGCTTTTTGAAGTTGTTTCATCATCATGACATGGGTGCCTATCGTCTATAGGTTCATTGCAATTGATTTCACTCAATTTGGAGGTAAATTGATAAAGTTATGTGCATTTCATTGATTCACAAGTTGCTGGTTTACAGTTTCAGTTTGCTGGTTTTTTATATCAAACTTCAAAAGAATCAGATTTATGCTTCATTTTCAGTGTTTTGAGAGCTTTGTAATTTGAGAGAATCATTCTTCACATATTGGCATTGTTCTATCATTGTAATACTAGTAAATTGCAGAGTATCTTGATTGTAAGGTTGTGCATCAGTAGTACTAATCCAACCAATTTATTATTGCTGCATTTACTTGTAATTTCTAAGCAAACATTAATTACCCCTGGATGGTTTACCGCCAGTGTGGAGAATAAACTTGTAACTCTCATTGTACCCACTAAAAAGTGGAGAATCCCCACTCTTAAGTGGATGCTCGCTGCAGCGGATGAATTAGTTGAATTGTTTGTTATATTCCCCCCACTGTTTAAGTGGTTGAGCGGAAATCTTTATGGCTGGTTCATCGCCTAAGTTCTTTCAATTTTGTAATAAGTACTCCGCCATATGTTAGCACCTCGCCTTCAAAGGGATCTTGAGTGCACATTCTTGGCATTGAGTTTTATCTTCCATTTCCAGTTGTATTCAATTTCAGTTGAGTTTTGATCCTAGGGATCCTCTGACCATATGCCCGCCCCTCTTCCTTAAGTGGTTTTAGGGTGCATTCTTGGTTAGAGTTCTTTTTTGCATCGTTTTGGTTTGGAGCTAACCTTAACGGGTGCATGCGCATTGTAATTGATATTGAAAATCAAGAGAAAAAATTAAGGAGCTTATTTCATACACCCCCCTGAAAAGCACTCCAAACAGCAAAGTACACCACCAAATGGTTTGCAAAGGTCAGGACATGTCTAGATGCCACCCACCAAACAAGAAATGACTGAAAATGAGGTGTGATTCCCCTTGAAAACTCACATGCCTCCCCTAGAAGAGGTATGGCCTGTAGCTGGCCGTACAACCCAACAACACTCCCTTTCTCTTTGAAAGCTACGAAATACTCTTGCTAACAGGGGCAGTCATTTCTGATAAAAAACAACAAACATTACCCTTGCCACATATTTGTCTCTCCCAATGTGTATGGCTTGATTGGCGTGAAATGGTATGGTCAGGTAGAGTTAAAATGGTACAACTAGCAGATGGAATAAGCCTCCAAACTTCACACTCATCACTCCTGCAATCTGAAAGGAAGTCTCACCAAAATGCAATGCTAAAACACACTAGAATAGTCCATACTAGAAACCAAAACTGAAACTTCAAATCAGCTCCAATGGTGATTCCTGGCTAGAATCACACTACAGTCTAGCTAGGGAATATCTTGCAATTCCTCAACTAGAAATCTATGAGGGATTTCGTCCTCAAAGATTGAAGAGAACCAAAGCCATTTCGGCAGCATAACATTATCATTCTTTAGCATATCCAACAATGAGCCGCAATGCCTCCTTATATAGAGTTTGGGAGGGAAAACTCTAATTTAAAATAATTAATTAATTCACCTTTTCCATCAAATTCCCTTTTAAAATTAAATTAAACCTTTTTCATGTGCAAGACCCCCTTATTTCTCCTAGGCGTCCAAATGGGGAATTAAAATACTTTTTCGAAAAGATATTACACTTAAGTTATTAAAAATAATAATAAAACATTATAACTTAAGTGAATAATTTAATTATTCCACCCCAAGTTGTAGAAAATCTTGAAACACATCAGAATCCAAATTTGACCATGCCAATATGATACTGAGGCAATAGGAGAATAATAGAAGCCAATTTAGTGACTTACTATAAATAAACGTTCTCTCCAAGAAGTTTGGAGAACCCCAAAAGTTAGAAAACACTTCAAAGGGTGCCATTCATATTAGTGTTACCCATAGAGCTCATTACCAAGAATAGAAACCTTGTAACTCCGAAACTGCATCCTCCAAGATCTTTGGAGTCCCCTTGCCTTACCAATTAGCCCATGGGAACCCAAGAAATAGGCTAACAGTCTTCGAACTGATTAGGTGTGAGAAGGGGACATTACACTCACCAAAGTCCATGGGTAGCTAGTTGCTGCAACTGCCAAGTAAACTACAAATGTTGTTGAATATTGGGTTCATTTTGCTATTACTTCATATGTAGGCTTTGTCAATTTGTCTTGGGTTTTTCATTCTTTACCTATTGGTTGCAAGAGTGATCAATTATAACAAACTACATTCTCATATTAAGTTAGATAGGCTCAATTTTAATTGATTATAATTCTCATGACTAAACAACAATTTAGTGTCATTTAATACCCTCCAATGGTATGTCTATGTTGACCTCTTGAATTCTTGGCATTTGACATCCAGTGTCTAGTGGCACTCTTGTTGTTCTTGACTTGATTAAGGAGAATCTCCTTGCAACCTTGAAGTCTTCTAGGAGATGCACTCAATGAATGCCCTACGACATACCACAACCATGGTCAAATGCCTCAAGAAACTCTTTTATGACCTCTCTGCCAGATGGGATTTTCTGTCCCCAATGGCTCTACCATTCCTGTTTTCACAATGGTCAATCCCTCCCAAAACATCTTGTGATGGAATTCCTATCACCACTGACTTGAAAATATGACTTGTCGGAAATATTGTTGTCATTGATGTCAAAGGAGTGTAGAACATATTGTTGTTATTAAAGAAGAAAATTAGTTTCCCTTATTCAAGGCATATCACATCATTCTAATAAGATCATTTAATGTAATGTCCCTTGTTGGGATATCTCTATATTTTGCCCTAAAACCACAATTCCAATCAAAATAAGCAATGCAATATATTTAAGAATAATGAAATTACCAATTAAATTGTCCTTGATAAGATAAATCTTGGTTTAGGTCTTGCACACAATATTGGTCACTAGAAATTGACATTAAATCATAAGCCATGATAATATGTATATTACTAATCATTAGTAAACATCATGATATCCATGTACATTAGTCACAACAAAATCTAAATAAGGCAATAGCCATTCCAATGTGAATTCCCATAATAATCCTATTAGGAATTTGTTGAAAGGCTTGCTAACTGTAGTCTCAAGGTTGGTCGCCCTTGTATTGTGAGAGCATGGAAGGTTGGTCACCCTTCCATCCCTTAGTTCATCTTGGAGGCTGGTTGCCCTCCTTGATCAAGCCCAAGGGCATGGAAGGCCAGTCTTCCATTCCACCCCCTGGCCCACGAGCATGGAATGTAATGTCCCCTTCTCAAACCTGATTGTTCATGTGACCGTTGGCCTTTTTTCTGGAAACCCGAAGGCTAGTCGGAAGGTAAAATTAGGGTTTCCTATTTTTGAGGAGGTCATTGCTCAGAGATGGTGGATTCAATGGCGGTTTCCTTCTGGGTTTTCAGAGGGCTTCGCAGTGGTATGTTCATCTCGGCATTCAGAGCACTTTTTGGAATTTACTATTTTTAGTAAATTCTATTTTTGGCAGCTTTCCAGATGAGTTCAGCTCGGTTGACTTCCTGCTTCAGTTTGGTCAGTGTTTGGCTCAGTATTGGCTTCAGGGCACCTCCGGAGGGATAAGCTAAGTCATTTAATTAAAAAGGTCACGTTTAAATATTATATTTTAACGTTGACCATGGGCCTAGATTAATGACTTAAAGATGTTTTAAAAAGGGGTCTTTGAGGGTGGCGCCCTCATTAAAAGATTAATTTAATTATTGCCAAAGTCAAACAAGCTTATGTTGGGCGCATTCTTCAAGCTTGGCATTTAATTAAAATATCAATTATTAAACCTTGAAGGAGAAAGTACGCCTTCTTGAGGAGATGAGGGGTTTTGACCTAAAAGCTGATTTTAGGGTTTTGTGAAGCCAAACGAAACTTATAAAGAGGAGTCTTTTGCATCATTTTGGGGATCTTTTGACGACTATACTGTTATGCTGCCGGATTGGCTCTGGGACTGCTTCGAGGAATGAAGGCCTCCTAGCTTGGGCATCACTTCGTGTTTGGAAGACAACATCTAGTGGTGAATCATTGTACTGTGAGTTGCATTTAGTGTGTTTTGTTCTCAGCTCATTGCATAGTTAGATTCGAAGTTAGCATTTAATAGTTTCAGCTTATTGCATTGTTTCTAGACAGCAGATTGCATGTTTGCTTCATAAATCATAAAATACCAAAAATATCATTGTGGGTGTTAGCTCATTGTCTGTGTTAGCCTTAGGCGTCCCTATGCTCCAAATTGCAGATTTTAAGGTTGTGAATTGAATTTTTAAAGCCAAGTCGAGTTTCTCAGCTGGGCCGTACCATTTAGTGACATTGGGATTCGTGCATAATTGATATGTGGGCTTTAGATCTGTTTTCAGTGTCTCATCATAGGCGTGTGCTTGGTTAAGAGTTAGTGCATTTGATTTCTAGTCAATCGGAGATCATACGTGGAAGATATGAGCATTTTAGCAATTCCTTAGATTGCTGGTTTAAACATTTAATGAGCAGATTGTAATAAAAATCAGAAATCTGTATCTTGATATTTGAAGGCATTTGGTTTTGGTATTACTATTCAAAGTAAAGGTGGTTCCAAATGATGTAATGCTGATCCTTTAAATTCATAAGACATTGGCAGGCAAAGGCTCCTTATTTGTAAAACTGACAGTAGTACTGGCAGTTGTTTCATTATTGCTTAAATCAGGTTGTGTTCTCATTTTCATTCAAAGTTATTGTAATAGTGAGATCTCCGCCCTATGGTCGCTACTATCCCATCCCGGGTTAGCAAGCACATTCTGGGTGTTGAGTAGTTTCATTTCTCAGCATTTATCTTTCAAGCATTGTTTTGTATTCACTCCGTCATATGGTCGCCCCTCACTCCGCATTGGATTGGGTAGCACATACTTGGCGTCGAGTTCCTTTTCCAGCATAAGCAGTTTGTTTTAGATCCTCTGACCAATGCTCGCCATCATCGGCGCCATTCTGGTTAGAGTTGCTTTCTTGCACGTTTTGGTTTCTTCCTCTAACCTTAACGGGTGCATTGCTTTGTAATCTGTTATTTGAAAAAACAAAAAAATTTGGCTCGGAATATTTCATGGAAGGCCAATCTTCCATTCCATCTCGGGGTGGCGTACTTGATAAGAGCATGAAGGCCGGTCTTCCTTCACCTCCCATGAACTTGGAAGGTTGATTGGCCTCCCTATTTGCAATCCATTTCTCTAAATTTGAAATAGATTATTATACGAATACCTTATCACATATAATAAAGAGAAGCACGTAGATTATTCACAAAGATCATTAAATTTCTGCAAATTTCACAATGGTAGGAACACACACACACACACACACACACACACACACACACGTCTATAATTCTACCTATTACTTAGATTTATCTTTAAAATAAAGTTCTGCTAATATACTTCTTATTCTGATTTCCACTTCTTTCTTTTTTCTGCTTGATCCTCTTGATGCCTTTCTCCAATAATTTGATCTATCTTTTATATATTTAATTGAGAGGGGGTCATAACTCTTCATCTTACCCTTTGCAAGAGTCACAACGCATCACTACATAAACTCTTAATAATTTACTTTTAATTTTCTGTTTTGTGGATCACAGCTAATCCTCTTTATCTATCCTTAACCAATTATCTTGGTAGGGCTGCTTCCTTTTGATTTATTCACCTTTGTTTTTAAAAGAGGCAATCAGGAAATAATATTGCTTCAATCTCCTTATTTAATATTGTGAGTCGATTACCACTTTGGCAGGGCATGACATTTAATCATATCAGCCCTGCAATTAATAGAAAGTGAACGACCTCCTTGTGAAAATCCAATTTAATATTGTTTGAGGCCTTTTTGAGATGGATGACCTCTTGTGGAAAATTAAAATTAATATTATGTGAGGTTTTTTTAACATAGATCGGCCCTATTGATGTGGTCATCCGACTTGGGAAAAATAAAAATAAATTTATTCATGTGCAAACTTGGCCAACCCTCCTTGAAGGATCACCTCCCCTGGGTGAAGAGGCATAAGGAAGGTATAAATAGAAGTTGTGTGGTTTAAATGAAAGCAAGCAATTAAAGAAATATCATTCCTATTTTCAGCAGGTTTTTGAAGAGAAGAATATATGTAAAAAAGTTGTGAGCAGATTTTATGAAGGAAACTCAAATGATCATCATCCATTGAAGAAGCTATATTCAAGAGGGCAAAATTTTGTTCATTAGAGGTTGGTCCCTTTCAATAGAAGAGATTGGTGTCTCTTGCTAAGTTGGTGCTTAGTAGTGGGGATTGGTGTCTCTAGTGGGTTGGTACCTACAAAAGATTTGTAAAAGAATTTTATTTTTGTGACTGGATTTGGACAGTAGATCCAAGCAGTCTTTGTTTGTGGTTTTCCCTCGAAAGGGTTTCCACATAAATCTTGCATCTCTTAGTTGGTAGATCTTGTGTGATTGCTATTTTCGTGGTTTTTGGATTTTAAATAATTTTATCTTATACTGATTCAACCCGCCTCTCAGTATAAGTGTGTGTGCTCATCAATTGGTATTAGAGTGGGTTCCTTCAAGAATAGTCTAAGCGCTAGAAGGTAGATCTCAGAAGCACACATGGAAAGTCTAGAAGGTTTGTCTTCAAATAGAGCCCCATTGTTCGACAGAACAAACTATGCATTTTGGAGCATAAGGATGCAGACTTATCTAATGGCTCTTGGCTTTGATATATGGCAATCAGTGGTAAATGGTTATGTAGCTCCATCATCTCCATGAATGAATCCGAATAGAAAGAAGGTGAGTAAAAACAATGTGGAAGCTATGAATGTTGTCTTGTCTGGTCTATCAGAATCAGAGTTTGTTAAGGTGATGCATTGTGAATCAGCAAAAGAAATTTGGGACAAGCTTAAGAACTCTATGAAGGTGATGACAAAGTGAAGAAGTCTAAGCTCCAAACCCATAGAAGACAATTCAAGAGTTTGAAAATGAAAGACAAAGAAAATATTGCAGCCTATCTCCTTCGTGTGGATGAAATCATCAACACCATCAAAGGGCTTGGTGAAAAGGTTGAAGATTCAATGATCGTGCAAAAGGTGCTAAGGTCTCTTCCCTTGAGATTTGATGCAAAAGTTTCTGCCATCAAAGAGATGAAGGATCTAGATAAATTAACAATGGATGAATTGCATGGGATCCTCACGACATATGAAATGAGGATTGAAAAGGAGAATTCATCAAAGCGAGAAGCAACCTTCAATGCTTCAAAGAAGATGAAGAATAGAAATCCCAAATCAAGCGATAGCTCCAATGATGAATCTAATGCAAAGGAAACCCATTTTGTGAGAAAGCTCAAGAAAGGATCTGGAAAATACAAAGGTAAGTTACCCTTCAAATGTTTTAATTGTGGTAAAATAGGTCATTTTTCTACAAAGTGTCCATAGTTTAAAAAAGAAAGTAGTGATGACGAAGAAGATCATAACATTAAGAAAGGGAGCAAGCATTGTCAATACAAAAAGAGCTACAAACAAGGTAAACATGAAAGATGAACTTCTGTAAGCACAAGAAAAGCATCTATTCCAAAGAAGATAGTAGCTCATCCAAGGAAAGTGATGAAAGTATCTCTGATAGTGATAGAGGAAAAACTCTCTTCATGGAAATAGAAGCAAAGAGTGACACCTTGGAAAATGAAGACAAATGAAAAGAAAAAATGTATTCAAAAGAAGAAGAAATTGTTGAAATGGATGGGGAAGTGGATCTTGAAGAAGAAAGCATTTGTGAATAAGCGAAATCAAGAATCTTAAGAAAAGGAATTTGAAACAAAAGTTGCAGCTGCAGAAATATGAAGAAGAGGATCATGATTCAAAAGCAAAAATGTCACAAAGCCTTGAAGAAGCAGAAAAAACCATCATCAGCCTAAAGATTCAACTTGAAGAGGCAAAAAGGATAGAAAAGGAAGTGAGAATTCAACTAAAGACAAAGGAAGAAGATTGCGAAAAGCTAGAATCAGAAATTGTTTCCTTGAGAAAGGAACTAGAGAAAACAACTACTCAATTAAATCGAAGCATAAATTTTGAGGAGATCACCGAAATTTTGGATGATATCATCAATTCCCAAAGATCACCATTCATTAAGATTGGTCTTGGCTTTGAATAAAATCAAAAGACTACCAAAGAAGATTCAAATTCTAAGGCTACAAAATTACCAAAGAAGATAAATGAAGAAAAGCCTAAAGGCTATGCTGATGCGCTTAAGAGCTCCATCAATAGTGATAGCAACAAGAAGAAAGAAAATGATATCCCACAAAAAACCAACATTTCTCACAAGGACAAATTCAGAAGATTGTTCCCTCCAAGGTAGTCTCATATAGCCAGGTTTCAAAACCTTTTTTTGGTTATTGTTTCTTTTGTAATCGGTTTGGTCATAAAGCAACAGATTGTAGGACATGTGCAAGAAGTAATTTTTATGGATTTCTAAACAAAAACTAAAATTCTTTTTCTCCATTAATGGATTTCAATATTATTTGCTTTAAGTGCAACAACTATGGTCATACAACATGTTTTTGTAGAAGTGGTTTTGTGGAATTTGATAAACAAAACAAGGAGGATACCCTTGGCAAGCACAAGGAGGAATCTACCAAATTTTGGAAAAGGAAGCAAGAGCAACAAAAGAAAGAAAAATCTATGCTTGTGCAAACAGCCTTTCATGTCCAAAATGAAGGAAATTAATGGTACATTGACAGTGGATGCTTAAGCCATATGGCAAGAGACAAGAGAATTTTCTCTCTTTGAAGGACGTAAATGGAGGAACAGTAAAATTTGGAGATAATGCTACAACAAGGATTATGGGAAAAGGTACTTTGAGTCTTGATAATAGGAAGACAAAAACAAAAAATGTCTTGTATGTTGAAGGTTTGAAGCATAATCTTCTTAGTGTTAGTCAAATGTGTGATCAAGGACATACTCCTACTTTTCATGCTCAAGGTCGTGGGATAAGGAAGGAAAGTACATGAAAAGTGGTTGTTGATGCAAATAGAACAACAAACAACCTATACATCCTCAGTGAGATCAAGGGAGAAAAATGTTAAATGGGGCAAACAGATAAAACATGGTTATGTCATAGAAGAATGGGCCATATAAACTTTGATAATCTAGTGAAAATCAACACCAAACAAGTTGTAAGAGATATGCTGAAGATTTCTAAACCTTAAAACACTCTTTGCAAGCAATGTTTGCATGGGAAACAAACAAGAGCTAGCTTCAAATTGAAGAAGTACTTAACAACAAATCCCTTGGAACTTGTTCATATAGGTCTCTATGAGCCTACAAGAACACAAAGCTCGCAAGGTGAGAGTTATTTTATGTTGCTTATTGATGATTAATCTAGGATGACATGGGTACTTTCCTAAAAGAAAAATTTGAAGCATTCAAGAATTTCAAAGATTTTAAAGCCTTGGTTGAAAATGAAACCGGATTGAAAATCAAGTGCTTGAGATTAGATTGCGGAGGTGAATTTACCCAAATGAATTTGAAGACTTTTGTGAGCATCATGGAATAAAAAGACATTTTTCAGTTGCAAGCATAGTTTACATAATCGCAGATTAATCACCGATTGGGTGATTAATTGCCATTTTTTTCACAAAATGATTAATGCTACCTTTACTTGCGGATTGCTATAGTGAAAATAATTGCCGATTGTTGCAGAGTAATCGCAGGACAAAAATGGCAAATAATCACCATTTAGTCGCGCAAAAAATTGCTTCGTCTTTTTGCCTTGTTTTTGTGTGGAAATTTTTGTCTTTTCATGCATTTTTTTCCACATTTCTTCTACTTAAACCCTTGATTTTACATCTTTTTACACACCCATGATTTTCCCATTGATTTTGGTGCGATCGAGGCTTCAATTTCCGCACGAACTTGAAGGTTTTGGTATTGTGATTTGCAGCAGCAACTACAGGTTAGGGTTTTTTATTTTTTCCCAGTTTCATGTCTATTTTCATGGCTTCATTATTTCAAATCATCGTAAAAAATCATCATAGCTGTGTTCAAAACTTCAATGTGTTCAATATAGCTGAAAATAGGTTTTCTCACTTCTCAGATTCACAGCTGTGTTCATGGCTTCATTATTTTTAAAAGCTTTGTGAGTTGTGATTGTAACAATTAATGATTATATTTAATATAATGTATAATATATAATATTTATTTATATACATTATTAATAATAAATCTATTACTATCTATAATATATTCTCTTTTTGATTCAAAATATATTAAATTTTAAATTTTAATATATATATACATTATTAATAATAAATCTATTACTATCTATAATATATTCTTTTTTTGATTCATAATATATTAAATTTTAAAAATTTAAAATTTAATATATTATGAATAAAAAAAAGAATATATTATAGATAGTAATAGATTTATTATTAATAATGTATATATATTGGCTTGCTAAGATGGGATTTTATTATTTATTTTTTAACTTTAAAATGTACATACTTTGCAAAAAAAATGATTTTATATGAATTTTGTTTATAATGAAGCCATGAAATCAGATGTGAAATTGAAAACTATAGCTGAGTTGTGAATGTGATGATTCAAACTCAAAGTAACAATGAAAGTTTATAACTTAATAGACTTCTAGTTCTGTTTATTAAAACCTCGTTTCAGCACTACTTTGTTTCAAACTTTCATGGTTCATCATTCATACATAGAAATTTTATAATTGGATATTTGAATTTTAAATGGGGTTAGATTGGATATTTGGTAGTTGGCACTTGGCAGTGTATGTAACCAGTAACAGTAAAGTAACAATGAAATTTTATAACATAATCCTTACTCCGTTAAGTTATAAAATTTCATTTTTACTTTACTGATACTAGTTACATACTTTGCCAACTGCCAATTGCCAAATATCCAGTTATAAAATTTCTATGATAGCCATGAATGATGAAAGTTTGAAACAAAGTAGTGATGAAATGAGGGTTTAATAAGTAGAAATGGAGCTCATATCATCATATTTCATCAACATTTTAAAAGTTGAAATTTGAGCATGTTTACTCATATCAATTATCACATAGTATGTAGTTGCACTATGCATATTTATCACATTGTATGTAAAGTTAAACAGACCTCATATGTATGACAGTTTAGTTTTAAATTTTTAATTGTTCACAATCATTTTAGTCTTTTAGAAATTGAAATTTGAGCATGTTTACTCATGCAAAGACATCTACCTCAACTCCTACGGGTTGAGGTAGACAATTTCTAAAATGATTGATACTAATATCATAATATGATATCATGATACACTAATATGAAACAAGAAATTGTGTGATTGTGTGCACTATGTGTATAGATATGTTTGAGTGTGTATATGCATGCAAACTTGGCATCATGTGTATATATATGTGTTGTACCCAAAACTAAATTTTTTGCTTCATCAAGGCATTTTGTTTAAAAGAGTCTAAATCTTGCTAAAATAATGTCAAGTACAGTTTTTGGGCAATGTCAAGCATGGAGTTTTGTTAATGTTTTCTTAGTCAAAGGCGGTATCCATTGATCAGAACCTGAATCAGAGACTCGAAACGAAGCATTTTACGATGGAGGAACATCTCACGATGACAACTATGCTTTCGCATGATCATTTCAGTGGCCAAGGCGAAGTTTTCAATAGCTAATTTATGAAGATTTCTCAAGAAAAGTAGAATTGCGCCCGTGTAGTCCAGGGGTACCCTTCATTTTGAAGGCCTAAATTTTGTGGTAAATGCTCATAACTATAGTCAATCTCTTCAGAATTAGTTTTCCTGTCCGACGAGCTATCCTGCAAGGCTATCCGAGACTCGTAGCTCCGGCAACTGGCAACAGAAGTTGAAGATTCCAAAGTTGCAGATTGCAAAAGCTTGTTCTTTTCCAGCTTTTGCGCCCCTGTAGCTTAAGGGCGCACCTCTTAATGGAGGTTTAGATCTTGGTTTTCCTGATGATTGATGCAGTCAATCTCTTCACGACTAGTCTGCCTGTCCGACAAGCTATTGAACGTAGTCATCTGAGTCCCAGAGCTCTGGCAGTCGACGTCAGAAGATGAGATTGCAGAGCGAGTTCATGTCACAGAACTTCTTCAGATGGTGAACTGCGCCCCTGTAGCTCAGGGGCGCCCTTCCAGATGACCCCTGAGATGATTGAATTTTCAGATGAGGTCTTCCTGGCGTTTGTGCTACTTTAGTCTAGCTTCGCGATGCACCAACTTGCCTGTCAATCCGACATTCCAAGTGATCGTGGCAGAGTTTCTACAGGCACGTAATTTTATGGGCGGATTGGCATAAAATATTCATTGTATTTCAATAGGCCAGGGGCGCCCAGCGTTTAGGCTTGTCAGATGAAGTTGTTTGCTTTCAAAGTCTTCACGAGTCTTGAGCGTAATTACTTCAGCTATTCAACGAGCCCAACCATCAGCCTCCAGGATTTTTTAAATGCTCGTACGTGCGAGGTCTTTGGTGAAATGCTGAAAAATGAGGAAAGTTCAGAAAATGGCTAAGTCTGGTCGTTTATTCCATTTTGGGAAAGGCCCAATTCTTTTTGAGGTCTTAGAAGCAGTTTTCTCGCTTCATTGCCTCTAGAGACATCTTTCATAGATCCTTCTGGCTATACGTCGAGACAGACGATGTTCGAATCAGGTCACTCTAGCTCCAGATATCAGAGATCAAAGTAGGTCATTTGGTTGAGAGTTGTATTTTTGTCAAAATGGCGTTTGAGCCTTTTCAGGCGAGGGGCGCCTTTACTTTTGAGGTCCTTAATGAAGCTTTCAGATGCCTTGCATATATCCGTTGGATGCAAAATACCTCTAGTCACGTAGTGTGCTTAGTTGCCTGTCAGCAGGGTTCACCGTTCGTCGTCAGCAGCCGTTTGAAGCGTCAGATGGCAATTTGGGAAAATGGTTAAGTTTGGTGTCGTAAAATCAATTTAATCAAGGGCGCCTAATTTTTTGAGGTGTTAAATGATGGATTTTGTAGTGATGACTCCCGGCAAACATTTCTTCCTTGCTCTACAGGGTTCGTGATGAATACACCAGCTCAGTCTCAGCATCACCTGGTCACCTAGAAATCAGTGTCAAAGATGGCCAGTTGTAACTTTGTAGTTAGCTACAAAGTAGGAAGTTAATAAAAAGTGTAATATCTTGAGCAAATGGATGCCTATGAGGTCAAATGAAGACTTTTTGAAATCAGTGAAGTTTGCCGGTGAATCCTAAAGCTTCATATGGTTTGTCAACTGGATTAAAATAATATTTAATATTTATTCTTGCATTTTAAGCATAAAATGGCGATTTTCTAAAGTTGGCGCCCTCTTTGTGCTAGGATTTCAAAATTGCATGATAAATATTATTTTATTATTATTTGCGGACTTCAAGTCAGTGTCAGTGTAACTGAAGGGGATCCAATCAGAAGCCTTCTATTTTGGTTAAGGTTTTGAATCTTGCAGTGAACAAGATGGTGCGAATTTCCTCTATTTAAGCATGGCGCCATCATTCATTATTCATTCAGCTTCAAGAAAATTCGTAGTTTCTCAAGACAAAGGCGAATTTTCAAGGCAAAGGAAAATTCTTCATCAGTTTTCAAAGGCGATTTTACCAAACACATCTTTTTGCAGGTTAAAGTTCACAATCATCAGCAAATTGAAGAATAAGGGGTGATTTTCACAGAAGAAGAGCATATAAAAACGTCTTTTTCCTCCTTGATTCTTAGATTTCTCTCAAAATCCAATTCGCATGTTCTTGAAGTTGGCAGAATTTGACAAGTTTAATCATCTGGATCATTTCAGTATAGCTTCCTCGAATTAAAATCGTGCACTTGAATTTTTAGGAATTTTTAACTTTAGAACATCCGTTCTCGAGTTTCTAATTTTCTCAACTGAAAATTCTTTGCACAATCAAGTAGAGGTCATATTTTCGCATTTCTGACCTTCTGGGTTGTCTTAGAATCTTTTTTTGGACAAAACCCATATCTCAGATTTTTCGCCGAAAATAACTCTTCCATAGGCTATTTTTAGCCTTAGCAGGGTATTTTTAGCTTTCCAGAAATCTTGTCAGAACATAGTCAAGTTCACAGTCAATAGGCGAATTTTTCAAAATGCAGTACACTCAGCATGAATACAGGACCAAATCAGTCCTTACTCACGACTTCATCGAGATAGTTGAGACAAATCTTCACAAGGTGTTGCCAGAAGCAGTCTTAGATCCAGTCAAGATCAGAGATTTGATTATTCAAAACATTCAGTAGTCTGGGTTATTAGAGGCCGCTTCCATACCTATCTCTGTTCACTGTATTGAGTTCGTGATGTCTTGTATTAAGCATTACAACTCTGTTACTCGTGAGATAGTGTTAGTAGATGGACGAGTTATTTGCAGTCTCAAGCCTTTGGACATTGAAAGAAGTTTTGGTATTCCTCAACACCCGAACAGTTTGGTTATTTCTATGGAGCAGTGCGAGTATGCATTCAACGTTGATGTGGACAAGTGTCAGAACAAGATGGCAGAAAGATGGTTAAAGCAAGCGACGAACAGATTGCCAAACATTGTGGGTTGTGGTGAGTACAAGGATGAGTACGCGATTCTAATCACATGTCATGTCCCCATTTTTGGCGAGCATCAGAGATCGTAAGATAAGCCTATCATGAGACCCTCGTAGGCTGATAGAGTGGTTAGAGGGTCGTTTCGGAGCTTGGCTCAGCTTCAGATTGGCAGTTTTGATCGATTGGCTTTCGTTCGGGCTCATTCAGACACTTTTTGCAGAATTGCTATTTTTAGCAGTTCCTGGCAGTCAGCGTGGGACCCCTGCTATTTTTAGCAGTATGGACTTATGGCGTTCAGAATCACTTCCTTTGTCGACAGCATCAGACGGCTCGAGCATCGGGTTAATAATGAGCGAGATATTAATATTTAATTGTATTAATTAAATATTAATTATTTAATGATTATAATGTAAAGTTATAATATTAAATTATAACTTTAGTGATTTGCCTTGAGGGGTGCGCCCATCATCAGAAAGGGGCCAGTTTGAGATTAATTTTATAATTTAAAATTAACGCTGAGACTATGGAAGTATTTAAAAGAATTAAAAGTGAATATTTCATTAAAACCCTATTCTTAAGGAAATCGCACTTTTGTGCAATAAAGGGGTTTTGCCTTGGTTGTTGAGCCATTATGACATTTTATGAATTGAAAATTGACCAGTCTTTGCCAGAGAACGGAGACCTTAGGGTTTGTGTTCGAAATTCTTGGAGAACGAGCCATCTCCATTGAATCAGTTCAGAGGGTGTGAGATATCACCCGATTTACTGCCAGTTGTGAGATTTCTTCATCCAGAAGAAATTCCAGAGCATACCGAGGATATTTGCATTCAGGGTTTCAGTAGGACAACATTACAGAGGAGTCTCTTTCTTTGAGGCGTCTATTTTACTTACATTCTGGAGATCTTTAAAGAAACCGTACAAATCATTGAATGCTGCTGATAGCCGTACCTTCTTTACAGCAGGCCGTACTTTCTTCTTGGGAGCCGTACTAGTGTCTTGAAGGAAACGCCTCTCATTCAGGCAATCTTTCATCTTCTTTGGAGGCGCTTTAGCAAGTGGAACAAGCTGCAAACAATATACTGAGGGAAAAAGGGTCATTTAAGGCTGCCGTACAGATCTGAAAATCACCAGTTTGCTGCAATAAACAGTACCAGGCCGTACTCTTTATTCTGAGCCATCATCTTCCTTCCAGAGCAAATCAACTTTGGTATTCATCATTTGTGTTCATCTACTGAGGCGCCAACCTTCAGAGAAACACTGCGTGGTATCTGGCAGAGGAAAGAGTGGAGTAACATTCAGCCGTACCATTCATTATTGCTGTATCAAAGAAAACCAGGTTTCAATATTTTATTGCCTTTTACTTTGCATGTCTCTGGATCATTATTGTACTTGTTTCAGAAGATCAATAAATTACTTGGCTACCATATTAGCAATGAAATCTTTCGTTTACAGAGATATATTATTTTATTTTGAATTTATTATTCAATCTTGGCAAAAATCGCAATTTCATTAATTGCTAAAAAAACCTCAAAACTATCAAAAAAACCAAAAATCCTTCAAGAATCAGAAAAGAACAGTCAGATCGGAGAATAGGGGAAACTAGGGTTTCTACATCACCCTCTTGAATCGTGTCTCAGGTCAATCACATGCAAATGTTTTCCAACCTTGGATGTATTACATCATTGGTCGCATCATATCTGGGCAGGAGCATTATGACTGGGTATCTTTCATCAGCGATATTATCCACAAGCAGATCACCGGTTTCTTGGTTGCCCATGAGTTTCACATGTGTTCTTATCTCGTGTACTTGATTGCTTATCAGGGTCAGTTCCGAGGACTAAACACCGTGGGCATTCTCAGTGTTCAGAAAGTCTATCACTATTATGATCAACTTGAGTTCACTAAGGCTAAACGTCATTTCAAGCGTGTTCATGAGGCTTTCTTGACTTATACAGTGAGAAATTTGGACCGGGAGTTGCACATTCGTATCTCGGCAGTTGCTAGAGCAACAATGGATGGTTGGGCAGATTGGTTTATTCAGTTCCCGACATACACTTACATCCGAGTATATGGATTTATAGGAAATCCAGCTATGCTTCCACGTTATCCTTCGGATAAGACAGTTTTCATGGAGTTCCTAAGGCAGTTGCATGATGTTCATCGTCATTTGCGTCACAAACATAAACTATCTGCCAATTTTCCTTTTTAGTTTGGTATATATTGGTGCAAGTCAGCAGTTGATGCCAAAGTTGCAGGATAGGAGCTCAAGAAATATCATCTCAAGTATCTTGTTGAGGCTCGTGACTATGATCTTCGAGGTCATTACACAGCTCACCTTGGTGGTCGCGCATTTCATAAACCTTCTATGGAGGACTATTGGGAAAATTGCATAGATGACTTCGAGGTCCACAGACGTAGCTATGGCCGCTTCTCTCTCTCACAGATTTTTGTTTTCTTGTCAGAAGATGTGGGTGGTCTATCAGATGATGAGGGAGAGGTCCTTCCTCAGTTTTTCAGGGAGCAGGTTGACACATAGCCATTGCCAGCAGTTGATTGGTATGCCAAGGAGTACGCAACAGTAAAAGAGAGGTCAAGTAGAGTTATTCAGAACAATATACTTTACCTTGATAGCAAGAAGACCAGGAGGGTAAGTGTGCCTAGAGCGAAGCAGCCAGTGGTGAATCCTTCGCTACCTTCCTCGTCAAAACCCAAGCAAAAGAAGAGGAGTAATCCTCCCAAGAAAAGTCAAGCGCCTAACAATTCAAAAGGCAAGGCACTTGCCACTAACGCACACACGGAGCCTGTCACTCAGCTGATCACAGAGCCAGTTCAGAGGCCAGTTCAGAGTCCGCCAGTGCCTGAGGTTCAGCCTCAAGTTCCTATACCAGTTCCAGAGCAGTCACCAGTCCCAATTCATATTGAATTGGACTTAGACTGACTATCTCACAGTAGTTTCTCTATATATTCACTCTCGCCAGTACCTCCTGTTGCTAGTACAGACCCTTCCAGTAGCATTAGTCGAGACCAGTCTTGGATCGAAGCACAGCTGGGAAGGAAGAGGAGGCAGCCATCCTACGTCCTTAATCATTTAGATTTTGATCAGGTTTATCAAGATGTGCCAGACAAGAGGATCAAGAACATGGTTCACCTGGAGAGGAATATAGATATGGAGATCGTGGTCGAGACTGCTATACCTCCACAGGGGAAGAGCTTGGCTGAGTTGGAATCTTAGGATTTCGAAGTTATCACAGTCAACCTTGGTCGTAGCACACGCCAGACTCAGGTTGATCTCCTACAAGTTGCTACAGACAATGCCAGGGATAGAATGTTGAAGGACGGAGAGGATAAGGCAGCCCTCAAGGCTGAAATCCGACAACTTCGTTAGTACATTTCTAGCCTTGTACACAGGTTTGATGTGGAGAACCCTTCTGGCTCAACTTCAACCCTGATGCTCAAACTGATTGTTTTTTTGTGTTTTGAAGGTGTTTGATTTTTTTGAGGTTTTTGCATATAAAGAATATAATGCGATTTTGAAAGAAATACTTCTATAAATCTTTAATAAATACAATAAGATAAAACTGAAGCATAAAGATCCATGAACGGATTGCAAATAGATTTATTATTCCTTCTTAGTGATTTCAATACTGAAACCCTAACATGCAGATAAAAGGCAAAGCTGATTGCATTATTTAAAAACCTGATTTGCAGCTTGCAACCGCCCCAGAATGATGAAGAATTTGTACGACCAACCTCAGGAAGACATTCTACAACTTTGACATTGTTGCAAACTGACCCAGTGACCAAGGCGTCCCATCTGGTGCAGGCAGAAGACCAAAATTCCAGGCGTCTAAACTCACAGGAGAAGTACGGCCTCAAATATGATTTGTACGGCCTTCACACAGCAGCAAATATATTCGTACTATCTTGGGAAGTGCGCCAGTAGTCTGAGAACTGATGGCAAATGAAAAATATTCCCCTTTGGAAAGGAATCGATCCAAAACATTGACTGTTAAGAACTCACAATAAGATCTGTAATAACCTCTGAATGAAGTTATTCAACTGCAGGCAATAAATCAGCTGATATCTCACAGCCTCTGAACTGCAACACTGAAGATGGCTCGTTCTCCAATGCAAAAGACAACTGAAACCCTTGGCTCCGTTCTTTGAAGGAAGAATTGGCTAAAATCGATTTTCATAACATAATGAATGAAGTTTTCACAAAGAAAACTTATATCTTCTCAGTTGGGTCGATTTCCTTCAAAAAGCATCATTTAAATAAAACTTGAATTCTCACTTTTAATTTTTCAATAGTTTGGACGCCCTTTTAATTATAATCATTAATTAAAAATGGCCCCTTCTTCATGATGGTCGACCCCCTTCCATAAAGTCACTTAAGTTATAATATTTAATTATATTATAATTTTATAATATAAGCTTCAATTTAATTAATATTTATTTTGGCAAATAAATATTAATATCTCTCTCAATATAAGTCCAATTGACGAACCGTCTGAAGCCGAATGATAAGTGACTGAATCTGCATATGACCAGACCATACTGCTAAAAATAGCGGGGGTGCTCCGCTGAATGTCTCCACTTACTAAAAATAGTAAGTCAAGCAAACGACGTCCAAAAGACCCCGAACGAAAGCCAAATTGAATATCTCTGATAACTGAAGCCAAGCCATGCCTCAACAAGACCCTCTATCCACCCTATCATCCTACGAGGGTCACATAATAGGCTAATCTCAAGAATTGAGAGATGTCAACTGGAAGGGGACATTACAGTCCGCCCCTCTTGAAATTGCTTTCCCTCAAGCAATCTCAACTCCGGATGTTGCAAAATCTCCTCACTCTCCCACGTAGCATCCTCCACTGGTAAATCTCTCCACTTCACCAAATATTCCCTGATAGTCCTCCTGCGTAGCTGTCTTTCCCTGTATTCCAGGATGAAGGATCGACTCAGGTACTAAAATCAACTTTCCCTTGTCATCTAAGGGAGGCAAATACTGCTGAAGGTACCACACAATGCCCTAATGCCTTCTTGAGACGTGACACATGAAAAACATTGTGGACCTTACTATCCGCTGGTAGCTATAGCTCATAAGCCACCTCCCCAACACACCTGACAATCCTGAAAGGACCATAATACCGTGGCTTGAGCTTTTCGGATCCACTCTTCCTGAGAGTAGACTGTCGATAGGGTTGCAACATAAGATATACCATGTCTCCCACCTCAAAAGATCTCTCTGTCCTCTTCTGATCTGCATACTGCTTCTGCTTATTCTGTGCCTTAGCAATATTCTCCTTAAGAGCCCTCATAATGTCCTGGCTCTCCTGCAATAAGTCTCCAACACTAGGCACTCTACTGTCACTCAGTAGCAAATCAAGAAAACTAGGCGCCTCATACCCATACAACGCCATGAAGGGGGACATTTGAATGGTCGTGTGGTAGGTGGTATTGTAACAATACTCACATAAGTGTATCCACTTGACCCACGCCTTTTGTTGCCCTACAATGTAATTCCTGAGGTAGCCTTCCACCCATTTGTTTACTGTCTTTGTCTGACCATTGGTCTGCGGGTGGTAACTGGTGCTCGGTGTGAGCTCGGTCCCACAAAGTCTGAACACCTCCTGCCAAAAGTGACTCAGGAACCGACTATCCCTATCGCTAACTATGCGCCGAGGCAATCCATGTAACCTAAAAACCTCACGGAAGAATACCTCTGCTACTTGTGTAGCTATGTAAGTAGTGGTGATCGGGAAGAAGTGGGCATACTTCGTCAGCCGGTCAACAACTACATATATGCAATCACGTCCTTGGGCTTTAGGCAAGCCCATAATAAAATCCATCGACAGGAATTCCCACTTCCTGTCAGGAATTGGAAGTGGCTGCAACAACCCTGCTGGGTACGTGTTCTCCTGCTTGTTCTGCTGACAAATAGGGCACTCACGCACATACTGAAGAACATCTGCCTTAAGACCCTTCCATGTAAATCTCTTCCGAACCTGTCTGTATGTTTTGAAATAACCGGGGTGCCCTGCTGTAGGTACATCATAGAAAGCTCGCAGAATGGCGTTCTTCATCTCTGACCCTGGGATCAAGAAAATCCTGTTCTTGTAAATGATCAAGTCATTCACAAGTATGTACCTGGTGTCCACAATAGATCACTCAACAATACCAGATGCCCATGTATCCTTGGCATACTCTGCCACAATCAAGTGCCTCCAGTCCTCTGCAATTTGTACCATAGAACTCAGATGAGGTCGGCGTGAAAGAGCGTCAGCAACAACATTTTGTGTACCTTTGATATAGGTGATATCAAAGTCATATGCCTGTAACTTACTCACCCACTTTTGCTGACGGTCATTCAAATCTCCCTGTCCTAGGAAATACTTCAAGCTATTATGATCAGTTTTAATGCAAAACTTACTGCCCACTAAATATTGCTTGAATTTGGCCAAGGCATGCATTATGGCTAGCATTTCCTTATCATATATACTGTAACCTCTCTTTGGTCCTCTGAGTTTCCTGCTCTCATACACAATCGGGTGCTTGTCCTGCATAAGCACCGCCCCAACGCCCTCACCAGAAGCATCACACTGAAGCTCAAAAGGCTTCGTAAAATCTGGGAGTGCCAACACTGGACATGTAGTCATAAGCTCCTTGAACCTCACAAAACAATCCTGTGCCTCAGGAGTCCAAATGAATGCACCTTTTTTCAACAAATCCGTCATAGGTGCTGCGTGGCGTGAATATCCATTGACAAATCTGCGATAGAAACCACATAACCCAAGGAATGCTCGCAACTGTGTAAGGTTCGCCGGAGTAGGCCAATCTATGATAGCACGGATCTTCTCAGGATCCATCCGCACTCCCTCTACACTGATAATATGGCCTAAGTATAACAACTCAGTCATCCCTAAATCACACTTGGATTCCTTGGCATACAAGGACTCCCTCTCCAAAGTGTTGAGTACTGTATCCAAATGAGCCACGTGCTCCTGCCATGTCCTGCTGTAGACCAAAATATCATCGAAGAAGACAAGTACATATCTCCTCAAGTGTGAGTGGAAGACCCTGTTCATGGTGGACTGGAATGTCGCTGGAGTGTTGGTTAGCCCAAAAGGCATAACCACAAACTTGAAGTGTCCACAATGACAGCAGAAAGCGGTCTTCTCAACATCCTGCTCACGAACTCTAATCTGATGATATCCCAATCTCAAGTCTATCTTCGAAAAGTAACAAGCACCATGGAGCTCATCAATAAGCTCATCTATACGAGGTATGGGATATCTGTTCTTAATAGTCCTCTTATTCAAGACTTTGTAATCTATGCACATACGAAGTGTACCATCTTTCTTCTTCACTAGAACAACTGAAGAAGCAAATGGTGATTTACTTGGTCGAATGTGACCCATAGCAAGCAGCTCCTTGATAGTCTTTTCTATTTCATCCTTAAGCCGCTTTGGATGCCTGTAAGGAGTAATCATAACGGGCTTGGCGCCCTCCTCAAGCTCTATGATGTGCTCAATACCCCTGTCTGGAGGCCTCCCTGGTGGAATGTCACTGAAAACCTTCCCATGCTTAACTCTCAACTGCTGAATGTCAGGATGATACTCGGTCTTATGTTGTCCTTCCTATGTAGGTGTCAAAGTGCACTCGGCAGCCCACTCAACCATGTCATGACGCATAAGTCTCTCCATCCGTCGGAAGGAAATAGTCTTGATGTTGCTGTCTTGGATGGCCTTAAGTATATGAGTCTTCCCATCCTCCTCAAACCGGATCTCCATGTCTTTGAGACAAAGTGTAACTTCCTCAAGGGAATGAAGCCACTTCATGCCCAAAACTAAATCAATATCTCCCATGTTCACCACATAGTAATCAGCCTTGAATTAATAATTATTCAGGCACAAAGGGAGATCCTTAATCATACGGTCACATCTGAGAGTGTAACCATTAGCCACCTTAACCCGAATGCCCTCAAACTCCTCAGTTATGAGCCCACGCTTCTCCACAAATCTGGCATCGATGAAATTATGGGTGGCACCTGTGTCTAAAAGGGTGATAACCTTTTGACCAGCCAAAACTCCACGAAGTCTGAAAGATCCTTCCTGCTGAATGCTAGACAATCGTGCCTCTTGGATCTGGAGCTCTCACTCTGCCCCTGCCTTAGGCTCTGAAGCCTCTGATTTTGACTCCTCAGAACTGTCTTGCTGTTCAGAATTCTCAGAGTCCGAATCCTCATAATAAGCCCACATAACTCTATTGGCCTTACCCTTAGGCCGCAAAGGACAATCATGGTTAGCATCGTAGGGACCCTTGCAGTAGAAGCAAAGCTTCTTCCTGCGCAAATCATTAAGAGTCTCACAATCCAAGGGTGCTGCTGATTTTCCCTTTGAATCACTCTTAAAATCAAATTTCTCCTTATTTTTATTGAATCCCTTATTGTCCTTGAATGAAGAAGTATTTCTGGAGTTGAACTTGCTAGATGGTGCCGCAAGTTCCATGCTATGTGCCTTCTTCATAGCTTCCTGTAATGAAAGAGGATCAAACGCTTTGATCCAACCCCTCAATGGTTCCAACAATCCCTCCACGAAGAGTACAACTAGACGCCTCTCTGATGTGTTGGGAACCATCACGGACAACCGCGAAAGTCTCCTATGTAGGCCTCCAAACTACCAACCTGTCTCAATTGGGCCAAATCTCTGAAGTAAGACTTAGGATCCTTCTTGTCGAATCGTTCCACCAATCTGTCTACGAACTCCTGGTAAGTGGTGATATGATCATGCTGAAGTGTCACCATACCATGATGCCACCAGTCATAAGCTGCCCCTCAAGATGCAACGTAGCATATCTAATAGCATCCTCCTCAGCCATGGGACGCAATGTAAGGAAGGTATCCAACTTACTGATCCAAGTCTGGGCGGTAACCTTACCGCTGTCGTCAAACATAGCTAAAGTGAGCTTGTTTGTGGCGTGCTTCAGGTCACTATTCTGATGTCTAGGCCTCCTATCCGGCCTGTTCCTGTAATGCTCTCGCCTCTGTGTGATAAACCTGTCAAAAGTAATTCTCTCTCTGACCTCTGGGGTCAATAACTCCCACTCATCGTTTGCTGCCATAAGAATATCAGCGAACACCTCCTCAGGCTCCTCATCTGCCATAGCCCCATCCGGCTCTTGCCTCACAAAAGTAGGGCGAGTAGGCCTATCTGCTGTCCGTGAAACAGTCCTGGGTATCCTCCGTGAACCTGCATCACTCCCATCTTCATCACGACGTGGTGATGGTCTCCTAGGCGAACCAATCCTCTGTATCGCCGTGGTCAACTGCTATAATACATCAGCTACCTGCTGCTGACCTGTCCGAAGATCTCTAAGAGTCTATCTGACCTCTGCATCATCATCCCTAGGATCTCGAGGAATTTTTGTCCTGTCAGCCATGGTACCCGGCTGCCTGGTCAATTCCCGTTCCCTGTCAAACAAAGCTCTCCTGCGAGTGTAATATCTGTGATGCCCAACCTCTTGTGGCTGCATATGAATCCCAAAACCCTCAGGCTGGCAGGAAACCGCTCTGATACCACTGTGGAGAACCCTTCTGGCTCAACTTCAACCTTGATGCTCAAACTGATTGTTTTTTTGTGTTTTGAAGGTGTTTGATTTTTTTGAGGTTTTTGCATATAAAGAATATAATGCGATTTTGAAAGAAATACTTCTATAAATCTTTAATAAATACAATAAGATAAAACTGAAGCATAAAGATCCATGAATCGATTGCAAATAGATTTATTATTCCTTCTTAGTGATTTCAATACTAAAACCCTAACATGCAGATAAAAGGAAAAGCTGATTGCATTATTTAAAAACCTGATTTGCAGCTTGCAGCCGCCCCAGAATGATGAAGAATTTGTACGGCCAACCTCAGGAAGACATTCTACAGCTTTGACATTGTTGCAAACTGACCCAGTGACCAAGGTGTCCCATCTGGTGCAGGCAGAAGACCAAAATTCCAGGCGTCTAAACTCACAGGAGAAGTACGGCCTCAAATATGATTTGTACGGCCTTCACACAACAACAAATATATTCGTACTATCTTGGGAAGTGCGCCAGTAGTCTGAGAACTGATGGCAAATGAAAAATATTCCCCTTTGGAAAGGAATCGATCCAAAACACTGACTGTTAAGAACTCACAGTAAGATCTGTAATAACCTCTGAATGAAGTTATTCAACTGCAGGCAATAAATCAGCTGATATCTCACAGCCTCTTAACTGCAACATTGAAGATGGCTCGTTCTCCAATGCAAAAGACGACTGAAACCCTTGGCTCCATTCTCTGAAGGAAGAATTGGCTAAAATCGATTTTCATAACATAATGAATGAAGTTTTCACAAAGAAAACTTATATCTTCTTAGTTGGGTCGATTTCCTTCAAAAAACATCATTTAAATAAAACTTGAATTCTCACTTTTAATTTTTCAATAGTTTGGACGCCCTTTTAATTATAATCATTAATTAAAAATGGCCCCTTCTTCATGATGGTTGACCCCCTTCCATAAAGTCACTTAAGTTATAATATTTAATTATATTATAATTTTATAATATAAGCTTCAATTTAATTAATATTTATTTTGGCAAATAAATATTAATATCTCTCTCAATATAAGTCCAATTGACGAACCGTTTGAAGCTGGATGATAAGTGACTGAATCTGCATATGACCAAACCATACTGCTAAAAATAGCGGGGGTGCTCCGCTGAGTGTCTCCACTTACTAAAAATAGTAAGTCAAGCAAACGACGTCCAAAAGACCCCGAACGAAAGCCAAACTGAATATCTCTGATAACTGAAGCCAAGCCATGCCTCAACAAGACCCTCTATCCACCCTATCAGCCTACGAGGGTCACATAATAGGCTAATCTCAAGAATTGAGAGATGTCAACTGGAAGGGGACATTACATCTGATGTCACCGCCACACTCCCGTCGATGCTTGAGCCTCCAGCAGAACAAGGCCAACTTAATCATTTAGTTGCATATGGCAAGCGTTTGGATGAATGGGAGGAGGAGTTTGTTGCTAGAGGTCGTTCTATGCTCACAGAGTTATATCAGTTGCGGTACAATGCACGAGAACTCCGTCTACATCTCCAAGATGAGGAGCAAGACATGGCGATTAGTAGACCTCGGGATGAGATTATGATTGCTCACTTGAGTATGGCATATGATGCAGTCACAGATGCAGAGGACAAAGAGGCTATCTACTCTTGGAGAACACAGTTGGTTTTCAAGGCAAAGATAGAAGAGACTTTGGCGTCAGAGTTGGCTGAGAGTAGAGAGCACGTTACTAGTGCACTCCGGTTTGTGAGGACTTTAGTTTCCCGCTTACCGTGCCGATATCAGATTGAGGGTGGTGCCTACATTGAGCTTACCGATGTTCAGTCAGAGCTCCAGGCACTCATTCATACTATTTTCAATGGGGAGACCGTTGGCTATAAGATTAGTTAGCTTACAGTCATGTCGACATTGTTCGATGAAGCAACCAGGAGCAGAGGTGAACTTCAGTCCTAGATCACAGCTGGTGAGGACATGCTACACAGACATAGCATACTTCGGCAAAGTATCATAGCTCCAGAAAGTGATGCAGTTAACAATCTCGTTGAGGGATTGGTTGCTCGAGATCACGCTCAGTAGACTTCAGTTCCTACCTCTCAGGATAGACATTACACACAGGAGTTAAACTTGACGTTACCTTCTCAAGTTGACTCGCTGTCTTATCTCATGCACGTCTATTCTAAGATTGTCTTTGTTCACTTGGAGTTACATTTAGGGTTTACGTTAACTGATGGTAGTGTTCCAGTTAACTTGCTTTCAATAAGGACGTGCATGCTTGCACATTGTCCACATAGATTAGGGTTTTCGATTAACTGATGGTAGCTTACTAGTTAACTGTATAGTTTACTTTATTAGGGCTTAGCAATAAATCTTGCATGCATTGCAGGACTGTAGTTGACTCAAGGTGATTTTAGGGTTCCCTACACCTTTCGATGTCTATAAAGAAGAGCTTTTGCTCATTTGTACATAACTTTTGCACAAGAGAGAAATATATGCTGTGCCTACCTTGCCTTCAATATTGCTCGTTTTGTATCTGTTCATGCGTTTTTGCTATTGTGATGAATTGTTATGCCACTTGGGTTTCATGCAATTATAATGGTGAATTCTTTCCTTAGTTAGATCGAATCTGTTTTGTGTTCAATAAACTTGTTCAGATTGAGATGATAGTTGTGCCACCTTGCCTTCAAGTAGAGAATCTGTACTTGGTTATCGTGTGATGTGTGTGAATAATAGACATTCAGATTGAGCTGATAGTTGTGCCACCTTGCCTTCAAGTTGAGAATCTGTATTTAGTTTATAGTATATTGTTGTTTCCAATAAACTTGTTTAGATTGAGCTGATAGATGTGCCACCTTGCCTTCAAGTTGAGAATCTATACTTGTTTATCGTCAGATAGTCATCCTTGCTCCATTTCCTCATGCTCTGTTTTCTTGAGGAAACTGGATAGATTAGTTGTAGTTAGTAGTCTGCAAAACCAAAAAATACTTTGCTGCAACATATATAGTTTTCGAGAAAGCCTTGTACCTCTACAGCTGAGACAAAAAGACAAGAGATAGTTTAGATTACTTTTCCCTTTCCAAGCATTTTTGTTAAGCACAACGAGGGAGCTTCCCCTCCTAATTTGAAGAGCACTCATTGCGTAGTGTGCATAGCTGTCCGTACCAACTCTTACTCCAGAGGTGCTAGTTGTTACGCCAACAATATGTATGTGTGCATAGTGCAGTCTTGACTCTGCATACACACATACCTACACACACAAACATCATACTTACAACTTACAAGTTACACACACATGTTGCAAACTTGCATGCATACACATACTGCATACATATATATCCACACACACTACTTTTGTTCATCCACATAGATTACTCACCCATTTGCGAACTATGATGGAAAGTCTCAAAGTACTTTTATAGTGGAATATCTGCAATAAATTATTAAGTACAGTATAATTTTGAGCAATTGCTACGTAATGATAATCTGCTGCTCCCACCTGCAAATTTGCAATAGTCAATAGGGTTAGGAATCAGGAGTTAGGACTGCAATGCCAATTTGCATACATGTAAATTAAATCAATGTGCATGCAACAAAAAATACAAATATAAGAATGAAAAAATTGAAATTAGATAATGATTGAATAAAGTTAAACAATTAGTTGATTGTTCCTTTGTACTGGATTTGTTACAACTCACAACTTCTAATATTGTAGGTTAATATTTAATCACAATGGCATCCGCCTCTGCATCTGGTTCAAACTTAGCTACCACAAGTCAAGCCATTGAAAGGAGACCTAGTAGCCATGATCCTACTTGGAAACATGGTTATTACGGGCCAGTACCAGGGAGTGTTATTTGTACTCATTGCAAAAAGAGGGTTAGTGGAGGCATCAATCGCCTCAAATACCATCTTGCTGGTATTCCATGTCGTGATTCAAAGGCATGTGAAAAATCCACTGAAGAGGTGAAACGTGAGATGTTAGTTGTTCTTGCAGCACTTGAAGAAAAAAAAAAATAGAGAGGGAAAAGACAAAAGCAGCCATGCAAGAAGCCATTGCTCCTAATTTGGTTGAAGATTTTGGGGTGAATATGCAAACTCAAAGCATTACGGACTCTAGTTGCGGTCCACGTTTATGTGCTGGTTGCGGTACCCCATCCACTTCATCCAGTTCGAGAAAATTCCTGTTTTTTGCGCCTAGAAATGTTCTAGGATCACAACCTTCATTGGAAGGTACTGGGTGGAATAGGGAAGTGAAATATGCTAACCAATTTTTTTCGATAGATTTTCACACACAATCAACACTTCGCCAATTGAATTAGCGTTAGCATCAAAACTGAAATCCAAGCTTGAAAGAAACTCAACGCCAAGAATGCACACTCAATCCCAAGGAAGGATAGGTGTTGTCATATGGTGGAGAAACTAAAGAATAGTACTTGAAATGAAACAAACTCAACGTCAAGAATGTGCACTCAAGATCCCACTGAGGGCGAGGTGCTGACATATGGCGGAGTTATTAATTGAAAACTGAAACAATAGGCGGATAACCAGCCATGGAAAATACAACTATCTAATTCATCCGCTGCGGCAAGCATCCACTGGAGAGTGGGGATTCACCACTTGAAAGTGGGTACAATGAGATCTGCAATGTTCATTCTCCACACTGGCGGTAAACCATCCAGGGGTAATTAATAAGAAATTAAACAAGTAATTGGAGCAATAACACTGATTGGATTAGTACTACTTAATCTCAACCTTACAATTCAAGAGTCTGCAAATACGAGTATTACAATGATCGAGAATGAAACTAAGAAGAGGAGAATGAATTACAACAATGATTTAACACTCTAAAACTGAAGTAATAGGCCAAAACAGAAAACTAATTAAGTTTGATATAAAAACTGAGATTCTGGAAATTCTGATCAGCAACTGTGAAATTCAAAGAAATATTCACAACTCACTCAAAATACCTCCGATTTGCGTGAAACGAAAGCCAATGTGCTGTTGGAAGATAGGCGCCTAAACTCAGATGAAGAAACAACAACAAAAACTCAGAATTTATTTCTTTGCACGATTCCCAATGCTCTCCAAATGGTATGGCTCTTGAGAAGGGGGATCTAGCAATATAAAATCAAATACTTGGAAATAAATTCCAATCTCTTGTGGAAGGGGTCGCCTTGGGTCTAGAAACACTTGCAAACATACCCAAAATGATATATAATTTGCACAAAAAGCTGTTAATAAAAAACACTTTCAGCTGTAGCAATATCAACAACACCAAAACTGAGAATAACTCCAAAATCTTCAACAATTGAACTCCATCTGCTAGTCTGAATGAGAAGCAGCAATAAAAACCAATTAGGTGTTGTCTCTCAAACACGAAATTGATTGGAATCTAGGAGGTAAGCATCCCTCGAAAAAATAATCACAATGTCATTTCGACAGCATAACTTTAGCAATTAACAATGGATGATAAAAGCTGGAGCAAAACTTCTCTTTTATAGAAAAAGAGGTGACTTTTCAAATTCTCAAAACTCCTCCAAGAATGGGACGCCAAAAGTCCCCTTTGAAATATTTTAAAATTCAAAATATTAAATCCTCGTTTAGAATGGCGTCCACTTCAAGGCACAATAAAACTTTATTAAATATTTAATATCTCCTTCATGAGGGCATCCCCTTTCATGGCCACCTTTTAAACACAACTTAAAGTTAATGAACTAGGCCAAGGGGTCAACTTGAAATTAAAACATTAATGCCTTGAAATATATTATTTCACCAAATAATGCTTTTTTAAAGCCAAAATCAAACCCAAACAATTGCTCCAACTGAAAATGACTTACTGAAGTGCTGACAACTTATCACTGCCAAAAATAGAATTTACTAAAAATAGTAAATTCCGAAAAATGCCAAAAACCACCAAGCGAAAGAAACCCTAATTTCATTTCTGATCAGCCTACGGATTTCCGGAAATAGGCTATCAGTCACAGAAGAGCATATGGCCAAAATGGGGACATTACAGGAGGTGCACAAAGAAGTAGACAAGGCTTGTGCAAATTTTTGGTTTTATAACAACCTTCCCTTCAATGTGGCAAGGAGTCCATATTGGGAGAGTTTGGTGACAATATTGATAGTTGTAGGGAAAGGGTACAAGGCCCCTAGTCCAAGAGATCTAAGTGGCAAGTTATTTGAAGATGCTATTGTAGATGCAAAAGGAATTGTGGAAGATGAAAAGAAGCAATGGCAAAAGTATGGATGCTCAATTCTTTCAAATGGATGGA
>VDFB02316208.1:0-25983 GCA_007258455.2 Sequoia sempervirens
CGTTATACCCATCTTGGAGACTTCAAATAGATTATCGCTCTTTGCAGGTGGAGGTTTTCCAGTTAAATCATTATTTACAATGTATCCATTTTTTCCAATCTCAATTAAGTAATCATCAATGATTTTAAAAAATACCCATGTGAAATCACTTACAAATTTTGCACCACCACAGTTTCAAAACCCTGCAATCTCCTAAAAAATGGAGCCAAATGCGATGATTTTAATAATATTCTAGTACCAAACCAACACCACAATGGCTCTTTCAACAACATAACTTCATCAAAGTATACTTTCCCATATTGCAACATTGAACATTGTATTTACCTTGTTTGAGGATACCAAATCCACCACCCCCAACCCATGTAATTGCTAAGCTCCACCCTTGTGCGAAAAAACACTTACCACTCAACTTCCACGTATCAAGGACACCAACTCCACCACCCCCAACCCATGTTTACATATAGAGAAGTAGGGAAATTGTAACAAAACTCTATAAACGTCAAAAAATGTGTCTATCCTTCCAACCTTCCAAATCAATTATTCAAACCCAATTCTCCAAGGCGACACCTATTTCCTCTATGTTATCACAAAAATTATATGATGCAACGATCTATCCAAAATGCATATAGCACCACAACCTTAATTGGAAATTTAAGTTGCATTGTTTGGTATTCAATATTATGGACAAAACATTTATACAAAATACCCATGTAAAAGGACTTACAAACTTCACAGCACAATAGTTTCAAAACTCTCAAATCTGTTATAGAACGTACCTAAGGATGGCTATTCTTAAAATAGCCTCATATGCAAGAAACACCACAATGGCTCTTTCAACAATACAACTTAACCAATACATTTTCTTTCCTTACAAAGAAAAAGAACAACGATAAATAAGAGTTTGTTATAGGAAGATTTGAACAAATGACGGAAAAAGAGTATCATGCAACATATTGGTAGAAGCCAAGTAGTCTATGTAACAGTTGTAAGAGGTATTAGGATGATACTTAAGAATCTGATGTATGTCACTCTCTAGTGTTTCCCTGATAGTTCTTTTACAATTTTCCTGTTTCTCTATATTATCTAATGGCAAATAGTGGAGCCCAACTTTACGATATATGCATGTACATATATATATATATGTATGTATATATATGTATATGTATGCATATGCATGTATGTATATGTATCTATATATGTATATCTATATATATGTATGTGTATAGATGTATATGTATATATATGTACATGTATATATATGTTTCCATATATGTATATATATGTGTATTGTGGTGCAATTGTGGAGCAGGAAGCAAATGCAATATTCAATGTTATAGTGTGGGGAAGTATACTGCAAAATATGCAAGAAAATATATTGATTCATTTGTATTGCTAGAAGAGCCATTCTGGCATTATGAATATGTTACGCATACTGCACAATTAAATTATTTTTTCTTATCAACATGTCAATACTATATGATTCAATGCTATAACTGTATAGTAGTGATTTTTACACAAAATAGACAATACCTATACATGCTACTTTAAACTCTACTTAAAATCATAGTCTACATAAATACACAAACATAATATATACAAACCTATTTAGATATACATATGTATGTATATCTTTGTCTAGATATATGCATATGTATATTTTCCTATATGGGTATTTTAATATATCAATCAGGGAATTGAGTACGTATATATGTGCATATGTATCTGTCTATATTTTAGGACACTCAATACAATTTTCCTCTTTGTGTGTGATATTTACTACCAAACACGTGTTATTCTAATACCTGCTATATAATTTCTATATTTGTTTTCAATATCTACTCCAAAACAATGTAGCTTGAATCTTATATCAATATGTTTCATGATATTCTTTTTCCCTCATCCATCTCAATCTTTACACATACTGCACAATTAAATTTTGGCTTCTCAAGAAATAGAAACTTCAAACAAATAGGCTATCAACTAAAGATATAAAGTTCAACAGATAATAGACAATGCAACTATCACTATCTTTTGCAGGTAAAGCTGCAAGTGCATTGAGTCAACTGTTACATACATTACTTGTGTTGTGTGAATATGTTTTATCATATTCTTTCCTCTATTGTCCATTCTTCTATATATTCCACTTACCAATCTTCTTATAATCGTCTTCAAATCCCATTATTATTTTTTTTACTAGGATATCTATTTTTTGTGTACTTCTTAACCCATAAAAAACACTATAGTGTTATAGAATTTGGTTCAAAACACCCATCTTTTTGCGGGTTCCTTTTCCTTGTGGTGTATGGTAAGACTCCATGGGATTTTCCATGGACCTTAACTCCTTCTTTGGCTCAGGGGTTTGGCTAGAGCCCATGAAACTTCATGCCAATATGGTAGGGAGGAAAACAAACATTGATTTATGTGGTTATGAATAGCAACCAAGCACTGTTCTCATGTGCTTTTGAGCGACAAAAAAACTGTTGATAGCATCACATTGTTTATATCCGCCGGCGCGGGGTATTCCTTTTCCTACGATCCACCAATTAACGGGTACCAATGGTTTTGCTATTCGGATTAGACACCACTTTATATATATATGCGCGTATATGTGTAATGTGTATATATACGATATGGGTGTATATATATACGGTGCCGCTTATATATGTGTTTATATACGCCTTATACTATGCTTATATGTAATAATATATGTATTTATATGTCATATATATATATATGCTTTGTGTAATGTATACTCCATAGATACATATATGTATGTACAACAATGACCTTGTGAATAAACACTCTCGTGAACAAACCTTATGATTCAACTACATGCTATTGTTTACACAATTTTACAAAACCAGCCCACATAAGAGATTTGGCTCCATTAGCCATTCAAGGGCTTCCGTTCGGTGCCACACGTATATATGTACGCTTCTGCATGCGCTATTCTACATTTAGGGTCCGTAAAACACTCAAAGGAATTTTGCATGCATAAAAGGGGTACGACAAGCTGGACATCCTGTTTGCAGAACATCCATTTTGGCTTCCTTTCTGGTTTAATGCTTTGAGTCGTGCAAATTAAAACCATGGGGATCCTCGATGGGAATTTCCTCCCTTGGAGGTTTGGTGGGCCCTCTGAGGCTTCCTCTTCTGTAAACCTTATATGAGAGACGGCGGTCACCTTTGCTTCCTTAGCTTATTTTATTTCGCCTTGCTTGCGCTTCTACTGCGTTTCCATTTCTGTGCTAAAACAACTCTTTATCCAGGCTGCATTGTCGTTGGGCACCTCGCGCCTTTACAGAGTTCGCGGACCGGGATTTCTTACTGGCTTTCCTTTTAACTTAACCCATTGCTTATTCAAAATGTTTCATTTTATCTCTATCTATTTATAACAAATATTGCTAACCTCTTTTACTATATATCTATATTATTTACTTTATAATGTTTCCTAGATACAATAGACATTCAAGAAAATTACTATGTTGTAAATTCCTTATTCCACATCCTTGCATGCTCCAACAACTTGGTCCAACCATCTTTTACTTGTAATTCTTAAGTGTTTTTCCAATAGTTGTTTCTAAATTTCTCTATTTTTCTTATTGTGTGATATATGGTAAGAGTCCTTGAGATTTTCCATAGACCTTTCCTACCTTTCTTGCTTGGGGTTTGGCTAGATCCCATGAGGCTTCATGATGCCAATATGGTAGGGAGGACAATGAGCGTGGGTTTACTAATTTTGAATTTTATCGTGATATATTTGTTGCTACTTATATACATGGAAACACAGATTCTCACATCCACTTACCCACCAAAAATATACTCTATTCTATCCATCATTTTTGTCATTGTTTCCATAGTTGTCTTTCCAACTTCCTCAATAGATTACTTATATACAATTGTTTGCTAGTATCCCATGTATTCAAAATATTCTATTTTATCTTTTTCTATTTACAACAAATAATGCTAACCTATTTTATTCTATATCTATATTTTCCCCTTTCTAATGTTGCACATATATAGTAGTGATTCAAGGAAATTAGTCTATTGTAAATTGTGTATGTCAAGTTACTTGTAATTCTTAAGTGCTCTTCCAATAGTTGTTTTTAGAATTTCTTGGTTTTTGTTTTTGTGTGATATATGATGAGAGTCTTTGAGATTTTCCATGGACCTTATTTTCCTTTCTAGCTTGGGGGTTTGGCTAGAGCCCATGAGGCTTCATGATACCAATATGGTAGGGAGGAAAATGAGCATGGTTTTAGTGCTTTTGGATTCTATCATCGTATATTTGTTGGTGCTTATATACATAGACACACAAATTCAGGCATGCACTTCCCCACCAAAAAAACATACTCTATTCTATTCATTGTATTTGTCATTGTTTCCACAACTCTCTTTTCAACATTTTTTGTAGATTACTTATACACAATTGTTTGTCAATATGCCATGTATTTAAAATATCCTATTTTATCTCTTTCTATTTACAACAAATGATGCTAACCTATTTTATTCTATGTCTATATTTTTTCCTTTACAATGTTGCACAAAAGCAATAGACATACAAGGGAATTACTGTATTGTAAATTGTTTGTTTCATATTCTTTCCCGCTCCAACAAGTTGAACCAATGCTGCTCACTCTTGTTGAACACCACCAACATCACATGTAAGTACAAAACTTTCCTATTATCAATAAATAGATTTGGTTAACCAAGTGTAAATATTATTAATTATTTCTCTCACTTGTTTTTTGCAATGGAATGTAATTCTACCAAGAATCTAGCTTTCCACATAGAGAATTAAGTGTAGTCAATGACATGTTATGTAATTCATAAACATGAAACTATTTTTTGCTCATGACCATCTTGCTTTTGTAGGTGGAAATCTGTATAATTATAATCATCATATATGTTGTTCATTAGATACATATTTGTGTAGCATATATTTCATTTAAAATGGTGGAGATGAAGAACCAAAAGCAACAATTTTTCCCTGCAAGGTATGCAGACAAGTGTTATAAAATCCATGGCATTTGTCATGACTTTAAAATTCATGGCATTTGTCATGAAATTATAAGTTATGATGTTTTCCATGGATTTTATAACATTTATGACTGCATACCCTATAGGACAAAAGTCCTTTAGTATGCACACATTAGATTTTCCAGATGGTGATTATTTCAATTCAATGCTACATATACATTTGCTTCAGCGTACAGGTGCTCCAAAAAAAAGTTCACCGCTCCCAACTATATAATGCTTGCATGTCAATAAATAGATTTAATCAACCCACTATAAATACCATTAATTATTTTTACTTTGACATTGTCTTTGATGGTTTTGTACATATACTTAGTTACTTTTAATGATTCCTTTTATTCAATGGGTTGATTACAATATCTCTTTTGATCCACAGTGTTAAAGAAGGCCATACACCAGTTCAATAAAGTGCCGCCGGATAATAATGCTTCCATTTATAAGGTGGCTGAGCCGCTGGAATATAATAAATCAATCCGCCCACCACACAAACAATTTTTTATTCATTTACCGGCCCGCCGGGATCAACATGGCGCTTCGCGTACGGCAAGCATTGCGCTTCGCGGTTAAACGCTTTAAATAAATAAGAGTCACTAATGTTACCATGCCACAAATCTTCTTAATCAACAGAAGTTCTCATATATTAAATGTTCATATCTCATGTCGATAAATCATAATCAATCAGGTGGTTGATCTTCCGGCTATCGTCTCTGTCCTCTCGTGTCAAATACATATAAAATTATATAATAGCTTAGATTTTTGAAAAAAAGATTATAAGTAACAAAAAAAATTATTTAAAAATTTAAATTCTATTTAATTTTCGACAACTAATTTAGTAAGAAAAAAATTATTAAAAAATCATTCTCCTAAGATTATTTTCATAATCAATTTCAAACTAAGAAATATTGATGTACAAATCCAAAGATCAATTTCCCGCTCTATGAAAATGGTTCTTAATCTCTCGTGGATTGCATTATTTAAAGATAATTAACTAATAATCAATCAATTCACTAATTAATGTAGAAAAGCATATCAAAGATGAATTTCTTGTTTTTATGCAAATGGTTGTTAGTCTTCCAATGCATTGCCTTATCTTAAGAAAATTAGATAATAATTAATCAATTAATTGATTAACCTAGAGAAAAATGTTAAATATACATGTGAATCTAGGCTTTCCAACTATTAAACTAAAATACATATAAAATTATATCATACCTTAAATTTTGGAGAGAAATTATTATTATCACCAAAACTAATTATTTGAAAATTTAAATTTTATTTAATTTACCAAATATAATTAATTAAAATCACTCTAAAAGAATTATTGTAATTAAAATTATTCATGATTAATTGCATGAGATTGAAATTAGTAGATACATTGCAAATAACTAACATGGCCTACCATTTTATTATACATTTCAATAACCAATTTACTCAACAAATCTTATCCTCCTTCATTATAATCTAGTTAAAGAATCTTATCCTCGTTCACCTCCTACTATAAACTAACCTCTTGTTATTCCATATTGAATTATTAACATGCATTCCTTTTTTTGACTCACTCAAATAACTGCAAAAATTAACAACTTCCTTCCTTCCTTCCCACTCAATAGCAATTTGCGATAGACCCCTATTGGCTGATCATTGCATGCCTGTGTATGTGACTGCTAGTGATATATATGTGTAACATATATAGATATTCGTATATGTGTGTGAAGTATGTAAATGTACATTGCATATGTTAATATAAATACATACATATATGTTGTTACTATCAACCTGTGTACAAAGTACATATATGTGTATATGAGCGTATTTATGGAAATAGATATACACATATATTATTGTATATGAAATGTTAACTTGATCTTATTCATTTGAATATCAAATGCATGCATATTTATTTTGCAAGAGATATAAATAAATATATATATATACACATATATAAAGGTATATATATATTAAACAAATATAAAAGGCCAATTCATATGATATATACTATGGTCGATGTAATGTGAAATCCAATGTAATATGAATATAAATGAACAATTATCATTTCAAAGCAATGGAAATATGCGAGATTAAAGTTCCTATTTAAAAGATAATGGAACCGAAATAAAACTCAACATAGTGCATATGTTAGTGAGGGAGGTCAAGTAATACAAAGTATAGATCTGCCAAGAGAAGTTTAATACAATGCACAACATAAGTGATGAATGGTGTAGTGCATGAAATTGAGTAAGCCAACACATAGGATAAGTAATCTAGCGCTACAGATATGTATGAACAACATAAAATATATATAACGCATGAATAGAGGAAGATAAACTATGCATTGCATAAAGAGTTTTAAATGCTATGTTATGTGGGAAACGCTTGAGTAAGCATGGAAAACAAAGAGACCATTGTTGAATAAATATCTAGCAAGAATTAGTCAAATAATAAAAAGGAAGAATGGTTACCAACACTTTAACAAGCTTTGACTCAATCTTTTAAAAAATGACCTATAGAATAGTGAATGTGTTGTAAACTTGGTGCCAAAGTATGAATTATCTGATTTCTTTAGAAGTCTATCATGCCTTGAAACTGAATAGCTATTTAAAACATGTGCTTTATGAATATGTCAAACATACTGTGGCAAACATTGGATCAATTTGTTGTTCAGACTCGATGACTATCTTCGTAAGAATTCACCACCTTTTTACTGTTGAGCTGAGTCGATTGTAAGTGACTGAGAAGTGACATATAATGAACCTTGTTTGTAGCCTTGTCAAGATGATTTTTGTGTATAAAGATAGATCAATCTCACCACATTTCTTACATTTTTCATTTGTAATATTATGCTGCTCATATCTGTTGTAGTTTGTCTTTGAGTGTTTCTTAGTTTGCTAAGAGCTATTGTGAGGGAGTTTTTAGTGTGAATAATTGAGTGAGGTTGATTGCTAAGTTGGTAAATTTAAGAGGAGGCCAAGCTAGGGGTTCAAAGAGATGATTGGATTAAGCGATTGACATGCATGAAATTTTATTCTCCTTATGTTTATCTTTTGATATGAAAGATCAATTGTCTTGTTTGAATTTTTTGAAATTGCATGAGAATGCTTGCATTAGTAAAATGAACTATTTTCTTTTGGAAAGAAAAAGAATCATGTTGTTATATTTTCCTTATGAGTATATTTATATTCTCTATAATAAGGAGTGATTTTCATCATTAGTATTATGTACTAGGAATGATGGAGCGTGATTGGCTTAAGGAAGTGTCTTAATACTCTTATATACCCTATACGGGGATTTAGATAATGATGTTTCTATACATAGGTAGTCTATATTACATGTTTAATGTGAAATGTATCAATGCCATGAAGTGACTAGATATTGTAGCCTATTATGCTAGGAAACTTTAGGAATGATAAGGTTAGCTTTGTAACAAAAGTGAAGGTATGATAGATATGATATGACGTTATGCAAACCACATCAATTATTTATATTTTAATGATCACTCAAGATCATACTTACTCTCAAATGAAACCATAGGTTTAGAATAACCTATTGAGTCAAGAAGTTTATTTGATTAAAGAATGAAACCTTAGGTTAAAATTTATGTACTAGGTTGGGATGTGCACTTGACTACTCATTGAAATCTATAGGTCGGGAATAACCTACTTGATTGGGTTGTTTATATGGTCTTGTTTGGAACATATAGGTTTAGATTAACCTATATGATTAGACTAGTCATTGGTTCATGTCCTTGTCTTAGGATTAGGATATACCAAGGTTAAAACTCACCTATGAGATTAAGTTGACCACTTGAGTTTATAAAATACTATTTGTTTGGAGCCATAGGTGGGATTAACTATTTAGAGTTGTTACCTTTTTGGTTTCTTTACACTCTTAATAAGAAGTCATAATATTGTCAAGACTCTACTCATTGAATAACCCCTGTTACTAAGGAGGTTACACTCTTGAATAGAATCATTACTGATATGATTACTCTTCAATTATGGTCAATTATTAATGAGTTTATACTCATGATGAAAATCACTTATTGTCGTGATATAATCCTGAATGGAGTCATTTAATTATAAATATTTATTCTATGAAAAGATGAAGCTTGTGGCTATGCTTAGTTTATAAGGTTACTCTTGGAGCTACAATGTTCATTAAAGGGTATAGCTTATTAAGTTGTTTATGGAAAGTTAATGTGTAGACTAGAAAAACTTATATATTATACCTAGGGATTAGAATATCCATCAAAAGGGGGAATAGGCTATTTATGAGGTTAATCATTACCTATGGAGGGAATTTACCTAGGCATAGCATATGAATGGTCATAATCCAAACTGAGCTATGGTAGTGTATGTGAATAAGAAGACTGTCAATCAAAGTATTGAGTGAGAATACTTTGGCCAAAGTAGTGTAATTTGCTACTTATTGCACTATTAGTTCACTATGTTACTTTTATGCATACTAGTTCAAAATTGTAGCAGATGCAAGTTTTAGTTATGTAGGGCACAACACTAAGCTCAGATAGACTATTGTTATGTGGTTTTATCAACCAAAATCTTCGTCAAAGGGAAGGGCCATCTTACCATATATGTGGTAGATGTGCGGGGGATCGCATTTGATTCTGTGGTTGGCAGAAAAATACTTGAGTGATGCTTCTCCTCATCAGATGGAGGCCGACGATTGTGGATGTTTGTGCCAAGGAATGGGGACATCAAGAATGTATGCACCAATGCCGTGACATTAGGATGAGTTTGTATTTCTATTGCTATATGAAGCTCAAATGAGCTATGCATGTATCTTGTACCCATTTATATGGAAGGTTGTCTTCTTAAATTATAAACATGAGTTTACTTAATATGAAACATGTGTTATGGAAAGATTTGTGATATTACAATGAAATGCAATGGAAGATTGGAATAGTGTTTATTTCAAATGTGCATGCAATTTACATAATGAAAAGAAAAAAAATTATTGCTATGTTATGGTATGATGGATCATTCACTTAAGGTGAAAACTTTGAAGTTTTACTGGGTAGAACACTGGGGTTGTTACAACTTCACTTAAACCTTTTCCCCAATTTCCAAGATTAACTATATTCTCTTGATAGTTAATATTGCTACAACTCATGGTTTGGATGTACATCAAATGCATGTGAGTAGTCATTTCTTCATGGTGATCTATATGAGGAGATTTACATGGAGCAAGCAAAAGGATTCATTCAGGATTCTTCATTAGTTTGTTGATTAAGGAAGTCTCTTTATGGAATCAAGCTAGTCCCATGAGATTGGTATGCTAACATGTAATCCTTTGTTCTCTTAGTTAGGTTCTCAAGATTCTAAACAAATCTAAATTTTTATATCCTAAGACAAGATAATACTAGATTCTCTTCTTGTCTCTCTATGCTGATGACTTGATTACCATTGAGAGCACTTCATCCATCATTGTGGGTGTCAAGAATTCTTTGCATGATAAATTTTCTATGAATGATTTGGGTTTGTTGCACTATTTTCTTGGGATTGAGATCACTCAAACCTCTTTTAGGATCTCTCTTGCACAACCCAAGTATGCTCTTGATCTCTTACCTTACATTTTCATATGATTGATTGTAAGCTTGCACCAACTCCCTTTTTGTCTGAGGTCAAGAATGAGGTGAAGTGTTCCACACTATTGGTTGATTAATTCCACTTTGTATCATCAACTCATTAGTAGCCTAATCTACTTTACCCATACTCATCATGTTATTTCCTTTGTAATTGGCATTATTTCATGATTAATGTTGGAGCCCCATGAGCTTCATTAGAAATCTACCAACTGCATTTTGCACTACTTCTAAGGAACTCACATGTACAAGATTCATTATGTAGCAAGCACAAGTTCAAATTTGATTAGATAGATAATTTTTGATTGGTTTGGTGATCTTGATGATTGCAAGTCCACATTTGAATATAAATTTCACCTTATTTTTGGTCCCATTTGTTGGGAAAGAAAGAAGCAACATGCCATTCCTCTTTCTTCTATTGATGCTGAGTATTAGGGGACTATTAATGCCACCACTAAGACTATTTGGATTTAAAATATCCTCACTAAAATTGGCATTGATTTTAAGAAGTTATTAGTCATCTACTGTGATAATGAGAGTGCCATCCAAATCTCAAAGAACTTGGTCCATCATTAATGAACCAAATACATTAAGATCCATATGCATTTTCTGCAAGAGATTATTAAGAGCAAGTCATTGATTTGTGCTCCTATCCTACAAGAGATTAAATCATATATATCTTCACCAAACCATTTATTGACTTAGCAAGTATGTTAATCTTTGGTATCTCTTGGGGGTGTGAAAAATTTCTTCTAGGGGGTCACTTAGACCTTCTTCACTCATCCTCTCATAAGAGGGAGATTTTTCCCACTAGGTTTTCTCCTTCTTTTCTAGTTGAGAGGATATTTTGTACTTGGGTACCTCATCAAGCCTTGTAGTTGAAACTCATATTTTTCTACATTTTCCCTAAGTTGCACACTTAAAGGGGTGTGTTAGTGTGAATGCAGTACATTATCTAACTAGTTCATTTCCTAGCTAGTTATCCACTTAGATAATTTTTACACTAGATTAAGTTTACTTAGGGACTTTTTCATTATCCCATGGTTGTGTTTTTAGTCTCTTGGATGGAATATCCTATATACCCACCTCTTGCTTTCTTATGAGCATCTCATTTTCATTGTATGCTTTGCATTCTCGAGTAGAATACAATTCATTCTTACTCGTTTCTTATTTATAGATTTTATTTCCTTCATTCATTTGCATTCTTGGGTGGATTTTTAGCCAAATCTTACAGTATTTTACACTTGAACATGTTTCAATATAAACCATTCATCTTATTTTATGAGTTTCAATTTCCGTATTGAATTTTAACCATATGCTTGATCCCAATTTGCAAAAAGAAAAAATCATACATCTTATTATTTAAAACCAAAAAAATAAATTAAAAAATCCTATTAAACTGATTTGTGAAGAGAAATTTAAAAATAAATGAATATTTTTGTTAAATTCATTTACAATTTAATTGATGCTTGTATTATATTGGTTGAATTAGGAAGATAGTTATGGTATTAAATGTACAATTTTGAAGAAATATATATAACTCTTTAGCTCGTCATAATACTCATCTAGTAAGGGTGAAACTTAAGTACAATGCATAATTTGAGCTTTTAAAAAGAAAGCCATTCCACTTCATATGTTAGAATTAGTATTTGTGTATTGAATTAGGAATATAATCATGGCATTAAATAGATAATTTTGAACACAAATATATAGCTCTTTAGCTCGTCATGGTACTCATCTGGCAAGAGTAAAACTTAAGTACGATGCATAATTTGAACTTTTAAAAAGAAAGTCATTTCACTTCATACAAGAATTAGTATTTGTATATTAAATTAAGAATATAGTTATGGTATTGAATAGACAATTTTGAACACATATATATATTAGCTCATCATGGTACTCATCTAGTAAGGGTAGAACTTAAGTACGATACATAATTTGAACTTTTCAAAAGAAAGTCATTTCACTTCATACAATAATTAGTATCTGTGTATTCTATCTAAACATCATATAATTCAATGATCAAATAATCCATAATAATTTTAGACTCATCTTTACTTCCAAATAAAACAATAAATATTTATCATATTTTTATTTAATAGAATTCACAAATTAGACCTGATTAGCCCAATTTGGATAGTGTTAAACATCAACATTGAAGATGGTTTCCTAGACAGAATCGCAGGCTGCAGGTTGGAAGGAGAGAGTGTTGGCATCAATGTCGTACAGGATGCGGAAGTTCTGCTGAGCAATGTTCCCCAATATTGAAGGAGAAAGTGGATTGGGCGGCAGTGGGATGATGGCCAGGCAAAACAGATCAGCACTCGCCTGTCTAAAGTAATTCTCCGTGGGGAACTTGTATAGCAGGTGACCTTGAAAAACAAAAGTGAGCGAGGGAACTTTAAACTCAGAGCCTGCCTTAACGGCGTAGCAGAGATCGAGATTAACAGGGGACCCGTCAACGGGCTTAGCTTTTATGCCTGACTGCATGGCAGCCGCCAAAGGGGTATAAGCCGTCTCCACAAGCTGGATAAGAGAAGTTCCACTGTCTATAATCATGCCCCCACTTCCATCCTTCTTCACATCAAAAGCCCCCGCAGGAATATTCACAGCTTTCCCTCCCACAGCTATTCCTGTGATAGGAATGTAATAGAAGAGTGGCTGCAAGTCATTCTTAACAAAGCTCATCGTCTGGACATCGCCCCCTCCATTTACCTTAGCAAATTTTCCAAAGAGAAGAGGACTGGTTTTGGGAGGCCCACCGAAGTATTTAGCGTAGGACAAGAGACAGTAGGAGAATCTCTTCCCCACCTTGGAGGACAACTGTGAGATGAGCGAGAGAGGGCCTCTGGACATTCCCACAATTCCTGACACTTTGTCTGTGAATGTTGCTGGGACATTGTTTTCAGTCGCACATCCAAAGCTCACATGAGAAATCTTGGCATCCTTGCCCAGAGTCAATGTGTCGTAGATGAGAAAGCCTTTGCTGGAAGCGCCACCTGCATAAGAAAACTCATACTCACACTCCTTAGAGGGACTGCAGCCTGCTTGCCCAGGTTCCAAGGCGCTGGTGCAGAAGAAATCGTTGCAGCGCACCTTGGAAAACTCAGATGATTTTTTGGGGTCGTAGATTGGGACAGATTGGTTGTAGCACTTCTTGCATGGCTGGCACTGCGTCCATATCAGATCACTCCCCGTGTCCAACACAGCCTCCGACTTTATCGCTGGGTTTCCATATCCCACCTCTATTAGAAATTCTCCATTGCCCACATGAACCGGCGATTGGAGGTTGTCTGTTGCTTGCAAGTTCCCATCTATCTCCATCTGCTTTTGCTTCACTGTTGCTGCTATGCTTCCAGTTCGCCTCTTACTTCTCTCCACAGCAAATTGCGAACGCTCTAACAAGGAGCCCACATGACTGTCTATGTGCCTCATGTTAACCCTAAAACCAGTGAGCTCCTCTGTGTTACCATCACTGTACAGTCTGTAAGGAGAGGAGGAGTACACCATAGTGGGGATAAAGAAAAGTAACTCTACCACCACTACTATCATCATCATATGTTTAGGCCATGGGTTTCCCATTTTTGCCTAATGGAGTCCTAATTCTTGTTACACAATGGTAGGTTTCTACCACATCTGTCAGTATGATTTATAGATGGTTGTTTTAACTGCAGGTTGTCGTGATAACGGTTTTACTCGCCATTTCCGTGTTTAGTATCTGGTAATAATATCTCCAGCTTGCATCTTATCTTTTTGAAATCATTAAATTGTGTTTCTCTTTTTGGGCTACAACAATCCAACTGTCTCAACCGAATCGTATATCCCATTGGGCAGCGGCTACCCAGCCCCGTAATTGCACCCATGCATCGATCATGACCCATGATGCTGTTTAGTGAAATTTTTAACTCAGCCATTAACTTCTGTTGATCGGCACCATAGTTTATCTGAAGATTTCTTCAATGATATTGCAAATCCTGATACTCCCAAAGTTATCAGCTGTTAATATATTTCAATATATTCAATGAAATATTCTTCGCTGGTTGCGCTGTTTATCACTTCTGTGGTATGTATCAATCCAGAGTGCGTTGTTTTTCAGGTTGGTTTTAATATTATTTGATTTTGTGTTGATTTGAAATCAGAAATCCAATTATTTGAAGCATTCTGCATTGTTTAGGTGCAGATTTTGCTGAATCATATGGATAGTGAATTTTATTGAATTTCATAGGGTTCCAAATTAACAGCAGCAACTCTTATCTGTAATTGTTTGACAGCTTCGTAGAATAAATTGCCCAAGAGTGAATTTATCGAATCACGAATTTCATTTTTTATTATTACTTCTGTGGATTATTCGCGAAAGTTGAAATTATCTTATTCTGATTAAAGGTGTCTTTAGTAGTGAAGAGTACCAAGGATCTCTTCAAAATATCCATTAGTTTATAAAACAAATAAGTGTGACACATTAGATATCTAGTTAAGTTGGAAACAATATTGATGTAAGTTAATTGAAATTGTTTTTAAATATGTATAGAACCTGAAAAGGGAAATGAGAATTATTTTATTTTGATACTAAATAGGTTAAGTTGGAAACAATATTGAAGTTAATTGAAATTGTATTTATATATGTATTGAATTTGAAAAAGGGAAATGACAGTTATTTTATTTTGAGGTAAATATTTATTTGTTCCTTCTTTTTGATGAATAATGTTTTTATTATTTTTTTAATTTTAATTCAGAATGGCTTAAAACTGGATGTTTTGGAAGTAGAAAGATTTTTTTTTTTTTGTTAGTTTCACCAAAGAATTTTAAAAGAATGTAATCATAGCTGTTACAATCTAGTTTAAATTATTTTTAAAATCACTTCCTTTGGATTAAGCCTTATGTTGGAGTTGACAATTATTTAAGAGAATAACCATTGATTAATAAAAACAATGGGAAATCAAAACAAATTAGGTTGTTGAACTATTGTGTAACATTAGAATTATTATGCACCTTTATTCTCAAAGCTAAATACCCCCTCTATTTGCATTTAATAGTTCCCAATACAACATTTAAATTTACCCATTCCTATTTTTGATTAATTAAGGTTAATTATTCTTTATTCTTTATATATACTTAATTGGCTCAAATCAATGGAAGTTAGTTGTTTTTACCCTTTAAATGAATCAATATAAGATTTGACTTAGGAATAGTTGAAGCTAACTATTTAACTATTTCCCCATAGTTATTCCTATATAATATCATCCTTATGCATATTCAAATATGGGAAATCACAATGAATTAGGTTGTTGAAGTGTAATGTCTACTCGATTAGTTCCACTAAAAAAATGGCATATCCATGTCACTAGAGATTACCATAGATCCACTGAAGATTGATCTTATTTTAAGAAGTTTCTAGTCTATTATGATTATGAGGTAGTAAACATTTCATGAACATCATTTCTTAGACATTTGCAAGTGTTCTATATGTAACATTAGCATTATTATTCATCCTTATTCTCAAAGCTAAATACCTTCTCTATTTGCATTTAATTCTTAATATAGTATTTTAGTTTATCTATTCCTATCTTTGATTAATTAAGGTTAATAATTCAATTCTTTATTATTTACATATACTTAATTGACCCAAATCAATCTAGGTGAGGTATTTTTACCCTTCAAATGATTCAATCTAAGGTTTGACTTATAAATACTTGAACCTAATTATTCAACTAATTTCCCATAGTTATTCCTAGATACTATCATCCTTATTCAATTTACCATACCTTTTTAGCTTAGTTTTCTCAAAGTCTTCTCAAATCTTAATTTTTTAATCAATATATTGATTTTTCTTTCTAGATTGTAACCCACCTTCCTTAGAATTTGTTAATTCTCTTTTTTCTACAAGTCTATGTTCCATCTAAGTTGCCTTGTTATTAATACCATCCCATGTCCTCTATAGTGAACTTCTATACACCTTTAGGGGTTCTCATATATCCATGCATTTTATCATTTATATAAAATCTTTACCTCTTAGTAAATGTATTTTTTCATCTTGTATCTTAATCATTAATGAGTGTTTTTCTCTAGATATATGATTTGTTAATTTTATCATGCTTCCACTTCTCCACTCTAATTAAGATTGCTAACCAATAAATCCTCTTTAATCTTTAATTAGTGAATTATATCTCTACTTTCAATCCATATCTATTTGTTCTACTTACTTTCCTCTACATCATGTAACCAAACATCCCCTTTAACTTAACTTTTTTGACCATATTTTAGTGCACATGACCTACACACATGCATTTACATGAAGGTAGACAACCCATCCCAATCAAATTAACATCTAGCAAACAAAAAATAATTTCAAAAAAATATTATTCACCACAAATTTTCTAAGAGGACCACATTAGGGAGAGCTACTATAGTAACATGTAGTTGCATAAATTGATATATGTCCTATTTAAAACATAAGAGTCTATTTTGTAATTAAGTAATCTAGTAACTTTAAATATAAAGCTTTTAATGCACATACTAATAACATGTAAGATGTTAATTAAAATGTGTAATTTTAATATAACTAATACTAATATTATAGTGTAATATTATATTTAATTTTACTGTTGGAAAAAAGGTTATTTTTAAAGTTAAAAATGGGGTGTGTATATATATAAGAAATAATAATATTATGTTTATTTCTAAGCTTACAAATAGGGTTAAAATTAGAGTTAGGATCATATTATTAAAATTTTCTAATTATATATAATTAGAATGAAAAATAGGGTTAGAAATGGTATATATATACAAGTAATAGTAATATTATATCTAATTCTAGAGTTAGAGGTAGGGTTAGAGTTAGAATTAAAATTAAGATAATATTATTAAAATATTATTTATATTCTCTAATGAATCTATATGACTTTATATACACATTATATATAACGATTTAAATATTACAATAACACGTATATGAATCAAAGAAACATTAAAATATATATTATTTAAAAGAGTAACACATTAAAATATAATGTCTACATATACACTCTCTCTTAAATAATACATACATCAATCAAATAATAATTATTATATATATTATTTATACTCACATAATACATACACTCTCTTATTTAGAAAAGTTATCAAGTAAAATATAATGTTTATAGGCTTCAAAATATTGACTTTTTTTTTTCTTATGTATACTCACATTCATAATTTTGAGGTACAAGGGCCATATTGCTTCTTGATATTAATATTTTATCCTTATGTGTTTCTTTTGTGACTCATTGACAATTATGTACAAATAAAAAATATAACAATAAACTAAATGCAAATAAAAATATATATTGAAATTTAGATAGTAATGAAAATAATATTTAAAAAATAATAAAAATAAATAATAAACTTATTAAGTTAATATATATTCTTTAAAAATTAAATTATTACAATAGAAATATTAAGTAAATATGCACTTAATAAATAATAATAATAATTGTAGTACCCCTCGGTGAAGAGAACAAAATTGCATCACTCCTTACGAGTGCCTATGATTCCGTGACTTTCTCTTTCATGGTGTGATTGTTCATGATATATATATATATATATATATACATGTACGACATATGTTTGATTGCAAGATTGCAAGTACAGAACATCGTCTCCACGGGATGGTATCAGAGCTAGGTTTCGATCCTGGGACCTATGGGTTATGGGCCCACCACGCTTTCGCTGCACAACTCTGATTTCACTATAATTTATTTTTTCTACAATAGCACTAAATAATCATGGTAAATCTTTATATACAGAAGCCTTACAAATTTTCAAAACAATTAAAATCTTTTGCTAAAATACAAAATCTTCTTGCATAGGCAATCTTTCAATTTTGATTAACAAAATTTCTACAAATTATTATTTGTATAGACAATCTTTAGAAATCAACAAAATAAATAAATAATTAATTAAAAGAACCTCTTTTTTCCTCAAGCTTTAAGATATGAAGGTTGGAGTAGAGCCTCACCTTCATAATTCAATTCCCAAAGCCTTTTCCAAAATCACCACTTCTAAAAGATGCAAAATACAAAGCCCAAAATATTCTCAAGAACCTCTTTTTTGTTTTCAATAATCAATATCCAGCAAATATCCCTCTCCATTCATGTGAAGTAACTTCTTCTCACAGTTATGGAAAATATTCTCTTGAGAATAATTTCTCAACAAGAATTTTCAATAAATTTTAATCACACACATGGCTATTCTAAATTATATTTTAACTAACTTTTAGATATTTTCCCTTTTTGATATTTACAAAGAACTTATGCTAATTTAATAATTTAAAATTTCACAATTCAATATTATCTTCTATATGCAATTTAAAATTCAATTTCACATAATAATATCTAAAATAAATTTAATCTAATAAATCTAATTACCTTATAAAATAAATTTAATAATAAGAAATAAATTACTTTACAAATAATTAAATTTAATTAATTAAATTAAATACAAGGCTTCTAGCAATACTATTTAAAATTAATTAAATAAACACTAAAAGCATTAACTTAACATTAATTTTCATAAAATCCTTGCATAAATAAATAACAATTAACAATGCAAACGTAGACATGACAACCAAACATTCCGAACATAAATTGATGACACACTTTGACTAGGTTTGTGGCTAGACTAGGAAAACCTCGTTACTATCTCCCAATCAACAATACTGTTCGGATATAGACACGCTCAGACCTGTGAAGCTAGGTGGAGATGATGTACTGTACCTGGAATCCTACAATCAAACATATGTCATACATGTATGTATATATATATATCAATATATCATGAACAATCACACCGTGAAGAGAAAGTTGTAGAATCACAGGGAGCTCGCAAGTGAGTGATGTAATTCCATTCTCTTCACCAATATAGTCACATCAAGATCGATGAAATTAAAACATCAATAATCAACAAATGAGCATATATCAATATTAACTCAAATAAAAAACTATGCTAAACTAAAAGCATGCCACAATTAATTACCATCCATATAGTGTATCATCACATTATAAAATAAATCCATCATCACTCCATAGTCAACGATCAAATATAACAACATAATAACAAGATCTATCAAAGTAAAACACACTATCAAAAAACATAAGAAAAACGGAGGGGTACTACATCCTCCCCCCTAGGATCATGCTTACACCTGGAAGCCTATGAACAAATAGGGATAGAGCTCCCTTGGATCCCACTGGACCCTAACCAGCTCAATATATTGACCCTTGAGGATCAACTCTTGACACTAAAGGACATGCACGATACACAAAGAATGATGCTTTTCCTCCACCAGAAACCTCTCTAACAACACTCTGGTGCTCGGCCTGGCGGTTATCCACCATGGTAAACACCCTATGTGATCTACCTATGTCACCTATTGTCGGCTTAAAAGTCTCTAGTCTCTAATTGAATCCAGAAGTGCCCTTTTGAGGACACTATCGAGCAATGTGACCCTACTGACCACAAGTGAAACATATTTTACCTCTATTGAAGTCTCTATCACCTGGAGGTACACTGGACCATGGAAAAATACCTCCACTATTTGTAGGCAAATAACTCTATGTTGGATGATAGAAATGATTATGATGAGCTTATAGCCAACTCCAATCTCTCTTCTTCTAAAACCAAATACCATCATGTTGGGACTAAGAATTATTATACTCTGACTGCAAGGGTTGCTGCTGCTCACCCTTAGCGGGTTCCTGATGCCCCTTGGGGAAGCCCGTAGCCAGAAATTGACCACCCTGAGATCCAACACCAATGGAAGATGCACTGCCAATCTGAACCCCTGTCTGTCGACCTAAGACCATAGATAGATTCTCTTCAACAATCTGATCCTTGTCCATGACTACCATCATGCTCATTAGCTCATGGGAAACATGGGGAGGTGAATCCCATTGACTACCTCCATGACCGCCTCCACGACCATGACAACAACCTCTACCACGACCTCGCCTAGGTGACATAATCCTACACATAAAATATATTAAAATAAAATATAATTTTCAAACATATATATCAAAATATAAAGATATATTTATTTATAAACATACATACATACATATATATAAATATATATATATTTACATATATATAAATACATATATATTTACATATATCTATATATATAATTATATATTTATATTTATTAAATAATAACCAAATAAAAATCACATAGTAAAACATATTAAAAATCGCATATCAAAAGGTCGTAAAGGAATTTGTAAAGGGTAGACAAATTTTATATATAGTGCATTGTATGCACAACGTTTGGGAGGCTGCATTCACATCCAACCCCATATGTGGGGTGTGCTACTGTAGAAGGAAGCACTAGGTGTTGCCTCCACAACCAGTGCCTCCTCAATTGGGGTGGCTATGGGGGTAGTCCCCTAGCCTCCTTCCAAAATAAATTTTCTCCCAACCTTTAATAAAATTTGTTGTACGACAATTTCACAGTCCCGCTGGTATTTTTAAAATAAAATGACTTAAGAGAGAGAGAGAGTTGATTTATATTTAAATAGATATTGTGTTATTAAAATGTTTAAATGCACAAATAGAGGATTTTATAATGAAACAATTGTAATAGAGAAATTGATTTTTATTATAATTTGTAATTATGAGATTGTCATAAAACAATTAGTTTTAATTTCTTTATTATGTAAGTGGAATCATATTTAAATTGATTAACTTCATGCAATATGATATTGATTTGATTGGATTTAGAAAATCCGAATATTAGATTATTTAATTGCTTGAATTGTTTTAAAGCCGTGTTCTTTTTTTGTTCAAGCTTATGGGAAATTTGAGTTAATTGACTTAGAAAGTCTTCCAAATGTAATTCCTTTGTGAGGGGGTTGATATTTGTGATGGAATGGCCCTTTTGAAATTAACTTGGGTGGTGCACATGGTTCTTATTCAGTTTGGACACCTGGTTCTATGAATAGGTTGTGTTGTCCATTGCTATAAAGTTGGTATTTGTTATTGGTTTGTGTGCACCCTGTCTACCCATGGTTAGTGGATGAGTTCCTTATGTTGCTAGTAGGGGAGTGGATCTTCATGGGGACCGGCACACAAGGGGGTTCCTGGGTAACTCATGTAGAGTTAGTCTAATAAGTGAAAACTAAATTAATGTATTAGGGGAAATGAGTAGTCTAAAACATTTAACCGGATAATTATGCCTTGCTCATGGACTCAAGGGTTAGTTTAGACTTGGGATGAGACAAGAAGGCCTAGAATGGCAAGGTTGTTATCTTGTCTCTATGAAAGATAATTGATTCCAAATTGGATTGCATGTGGGGTAAGGTTTCGTGAGAGGTCACCAGGGTAACCCAAGATGGGGGTTGGGGCCTAGGAAGATTCGCTAGGGTAGCCCATGCAACTTTGTGATGACACTCCTCCTATGACAATGGTTCATTAGATCAGTTTAAGTATTTGATTCTTTTATTCTGGAAGCAACGTAACCATTATGTTATGTTTTGTACTTGTACAGTTTAGTCTTGAGTTTTGCCTGTGTCTAGAGGTAGTCAGTTTTGTCTAGGGAACCTTTTTACTATCTCCTAGCATGGGGGGTGGACCTACGGGTACCACTTGGTTGGGTGGAACGTACACCTTACACCGTTGGGTCCCCAGTTCTTGTTCATGATGGCAGATACTTCCTGATTGGAGAGCTCGTGAGTACCAATGGATATGTACTTTCTCTTATGTCTCATTTGTATCTGTTGGATACCTTGTTTATGTGTCACTCCTCAATTGTATTCAAGGAGAATTCTTGTAAATTATAATTGTAACACTTTTGTATGATCTACCTCATTTGGAAATGAGTATAGTAATTGTCATATTGAATGCAATGTAAGAATGAAACATTATTGTACTTTATATCATATGTGATGTATTTTAATGTTATTGAATGTATGATATTAAATTTATGAGTTTAATTTATATGCTTTGGTTAAATAACATTGGTAAAGTGGAATTCAAATGTAATACCTTGTCATGTATCTTAGAGATTGTATGCACTAGTGTTGTTTATATCACATGTTAATATTACATTTTAAAAAAAAAATACTACACTTTTGTTGTGTTTGCAACATTCTTTAAGGTTACATGGTGGGGCATTACAATAATATTATTTGTATTATACAATTTTGAAGTATATTATATTTTATTAATATTATATTTTTTTATTTATGCTAGAATTTTATATATATTTTTAATTATAGAGTTTATTGAACAATTTAACTTTAACTAATATATTATTTTTTAAACTATGTATTAAATATACATTTTAACTATATATTGAAAGAATAGTTTTGTTAAATTTCATATTTATTGTACTCTATATTTTTTATTGAAGTATATATTTTGTATTTTAGATTTAAAATTCAAAATTGAGCTTTATTTATATATTATATATATTATATTTTGCAATTTATATATTATTTCTACTAACCCTAGACTTATTGATGGACCCCACCTTAAAAATTTATTTTTTCCTTCACCTTCACAACCCATACCTCTCCCTCCTTTAACAACTCTATATTATAAAACTCTTTCAACTAAAACAATTTGAAAAGTCACAAACACAAGTGAGCATAAGGTAATAATACTATTGCTAGCTTGGTTATCAAATCCCTACAAATCATTGCCCACTTTTCAGTACACCTACCATACCCAAACCCTCTATACCAATCACCACTTTTATAAACACTAAAAATGTTGATCTTTCATGGTAGAAAATTATTTCCAAGCATCTATCCAATGCCATCCATTTATGTTTTGGATCTCTCACAAACACATGCCTTTTCCTAGCCATACTAATGGAGTAGAGTAATATAACCAATAACCCAATCCCCACACTATACCTTGTTGTCTCTCTCCAAATTATCACCATATTTACAATTCCATACAAAGAACTCACACAACATAAACTAGCAGTCGCATGCACATGCATGCAATGATCAACCGATAGGAGTCCACCACAAATGGCTATAATAAATGTCAAATAGGGAAAGTGTAAAAGAACTATCAAAAAAACACTTAAGAACCACAGGAAAATGAAAGATGATCGAAAACGCACATTAAATAGAAAACTACAATAATGAATATTTTGTTATGGGATACTGAGAAAAATGAACAGTTTGTTACATGGAACTTCAAATAGATGACAAAAAAATAATATCATGAAACATATTGATACAAGACAAGCAATTTATGTAATAGTTGACTTGTCAATTCTAAATTCGAGCTACATTATTTGGGACTAAATATTATAGACAAATAGGGAATTGTAAAAGAACTATTAGGAAAACACTTAAGAACCATAGGAAAATGACAGATGATCAAAAACCAACATTAAATAGAACTTTTAAATATGGAGAAATATTCAATGTAGTGCCCCTCCATTCTCATAGTGGATGTGCAGGAAGTTTGGCTTTGGAACTTGGAGATGAAAGTAAAATAATAGAGACATTTAAAGGTATGTGTTAATGATGTTAAACAATTGATATTGTATATTATGAATTTATGGACTAAATAAAAATGTTAGGAAATGATTTATTATATGTGTTTAAGGATATATTTATCATGATGTGTGTGTTCAGACATGACCATTACTACGATGTATGTTATTGACATATTGATGTGATGAAAGTGTTTTGTTACCTTTGGGGTTTTCACTTGATTCTAATATATTATCATTGTGTTGTCATATTATTATGATTTTAATTATGGTTATCTTTATTATCATAAAATATACTAATTTGTATTCAAGCTTTGTGGTTGCAAGATGGGGCATGAGCTTCTATTAGTGTTTTGGTGAGTATGATGCATATTGTTATGTTATTGTTATTATGTAGAGATTTACTTGGATAACTGAGTGATACAGTAGTATGTTTGTTAGGATAAGTGGAAAGGGCAGCATCGTACCATTGGATGTATGAGAGACATACGAGAATGAGATACGATTGCTAGAGCTTCTTTCCTAGTGCTTCAGCTATTATGCACATGTGCTCTAATCTGTATGTTTAAGTGAACAGGTACTAGGCTACGTCTCTACCTAAATTAGCAGGTCTGAGCGTGCCTCTAATCCCAATGGTGGTTGAGGAGATAACATCTAGGCTCAAATTATAACCTAACCCTAGCCATTGTTCTCAATTAGAGACAATTGATGAAGAATGTGTTAACTTTTTCGGGTTGTCATGAGACAATGTCCGATCTCCTTTACCCTATGTTTGGAGTGTTGCATTTATTCGATTGTTTCTTATGTGAAATGTGATTGTTTGATTTTGTTGTCTAACCTTAGTTTTAGATCCCAACCTATTGGTGTTAAACCCTGTGGTTAGTTGTGTTGTTATGATTGTGATTAGTGTTATTTATCTTTTGATGTGAATGTTGCTCTTTCATGTGAAGTTATTTTATGATTTATATTTTACCTTAGTTTGTGAGTTATTTGAGTGAAGTTAGATATTGAATCTATTATATTTATTGTTATGATTTTTATTAATGTGTTTGAGGTGTGATATAATATTATCCATAGTGACATTTATTTATGTTATATTTTATTATGTTATTATTTTGAAGAATAATTTTTTAATTATTGTTTATTATTATCATTATTTGGTATTTGGTTATTGTTTATTGAGTAATATTTGTTTTACTTTTGTTTGGATGTAATTTTTGCATTATTAGTCTCTTGATTCATTTTATTAAAATTGTCACTTAATTTATGTTTTATGAAGTCTTTATGTGGTTTTAATGATTTAAAATGTTACCTATGTGATAACTTTATGGGTGAGAGGTATTTTTATTTTATAAAATTATGTTTTGAGAGTCCAGAACCCACCCTAATTACTCCATTATGAAAAGTGACGAAAATGGAAGTTAAAAGGGTGGTTGGGAGGTTGTCTTTTGGTCTTTTGGGTTCTGGAAGTGTTCTCTTTATTTGGGAGGAGAAAAAAATGGTTTCTTCTCGGTTGGGTTATTCTATTTTGGCGTGCATGTTGGATTTAGATTCTTTTTCGGGAGAGATTTTTTCATGCTTGCAAAGAGGAAGGAGCAATGAGAAATTTGTGGAATTTGAGGGTTTTGAAAGTTGAAAACCTTGGAGCTCAGCATCAAATTTCTGTCATTCCCAAGCGTTGGATCCAGGCTGGATTTTCAGATCTTGTGTTAAAATTTTCTTTTGTATGCATGAATGATCTGATTGATTTCTTTCTTTTGATTTTTGAAAATAAATATTGGATAGTTTTATTTCTATGTGTGAATGAAATATTTATTTATTCTACAATAAAAATCAATACATATTTGTGTTCTTGTTATTT
>VDFB02316211.1:0-26225 GCA_007258455.2 Sequoia sempervirens
CAATAAGTAGTCTTCTCCTAACTAGAATATTAACAATATTCTCAAACAAGCATAAAGGTGTTTGGATTGGATGAAATAATTTTCAACTCGATATGTTTATTAAGAAGTGAATTTTATTATCAAATTTCTTACTTACTTTGGAGTTGATTCAAATGGGAAATTAATTATTTGGGGCACTTAGAGTATTGGGATGGCCATTGACACATTAAGGATTAATAATAATCTAAAACCATGTCTCCTCATGCCCCCTTTGAGTGCTTAAATCATAATTACAAAGAATACAAAGCTTGGCATAATTAACCCTTCAACATCTATATATTTCATTGTGTTGTTATTTAGGAATGGTTAGAATGTCACAAAGTCTTGTGTGATGCATCTTTTGTTTATTTATTAGATATACTTCTGCTTTTAAAAATCTAAAATCAAAGGGTTTATTTGTACATGGAGCTTTTTTCCTTCCTAAAATTTGAGAAGAGATAAATTGCCTTCAAAGGGCCCATTTATGATATTTAGCTAAATAAATTATTTATTTTGTAGTTTTGTTTTATAGAAGAGGTGATGAAGGAAAATTTAAGGATAGATTACCTAAAGATGGATTCAAGGAAGTGTGTAAGCTTTGAAGTGGCCTCCTTTTTCACAAAAACCTTCTCAATCTCGTGAAGAATAAGGTGACACTCTTGGGAGTTTCAAAATATCCAATGAAGGTTGAATACAAAGGAGGATTAGAGGAAAGCCTAGAGCTTGAGTGGGATATGTAGATGTAATATTTTCCCATGTTTAGTGTTGAATTTAGGGGAGTGGTGTCATTGAGCTCATTTTTAAATTAAGTAGAGGTGTAGAAGGCACTTCTTACACTAACCTATGAGAGGAGATATGTGCAAAAATCAAATTGATCATACAATTACAAGGAAATAAACACAAAATTAATGTACCATAACATAGTTATTTATGCGAGGGAAACCCTTTTAAAAGAAAAACTTTGCACTCCAAAACAACTCAATGTATTATTTAGTTATCAAAGAGTTATGATATACTTGAATATTACAATCCTTTATAGGAGTGTCACTATCAAGAGATCTAGATAAATTATGGTAGCACAACAACACCTATAAAACTCACTATTAAACCTCCATCTCAAACTCCTAATAAATAGGATTTAAGCAATAAATAAAACCATCAAATGAAAATTAGGAAAAAATGAGCTAAAGCCACCCAAAGCATGACACCTAATCCATTGTAAAAAATCATTTCCCAAATCCCAAGATGAGCCACAAGCTAAAAACATTTTTTTCCTTCTACCTATCACAAGCTCATCATAATCTGCTCACCAACTTGGTTACTCAATTTTGTCCCTATTACCTCTAATTAAACATGTATCATGACATGTCCCAACATGCATCAGAATTTGATCAACAAGTGTAACTTCCTCTTACATTCATATTATGTGTCATATATGCTCTTACATTTATGATGTGGGAGAGGCCCATGTTTAAGAGTATATTTTGATCTAGGAAGGAAATTGAGCCCTTATTTTAAATTGTAGATCTTAAAGAGGTCCACATCCTCATAACCTACTTGCTTTGATAAAGGCTTATTTCAATATTTTCTTTGGGGCCAAAATCAACCTCTAGAACCTTGAAATTTGTATTTTTTATTTTTTGCAACCCCAAAATTATATTTTTTGGTTCTTGAGACTAGGATAAAAGGTTTAGACACCTTTTCTAGCATTCTCCCACTTGTTCAATACCTTGCAAGAGAAAAGGGAATACCAACACTAGTGATAACTTTAAGAAAAGACCCCTAATTTTTTTATAAAATTTTGGTGAATCCTAGTTAAGTGCAATAATTTGCATGTCAAATATTTCCTTTTTTTCAAAAAAAAATTATTTTATGATGATTTTATACACAATTTTTTTAGAAATTTATTTAAAATATTGGTGAATCCTAGTTAAGTGCATTAATTTTCATGGAAAATATTTCCTTTTTTTTCAAAACAAATTATTTTATGAATATTTTATACACTTTTTTAGAAATTTATTTGAAGTATTGGTGAATCCTAATAAATACCAGCCAAGGGAGTTAATTACCATGGAAAATCCTTAAAAAATATCTTCATCTTATAGTCCCCCTATGTATTTTTCTGTAATTTTTAAATGGGGGCCTAGGGTAGTAGCCACCAATGAGGTTAAGGGGCAACACCTCTTGTGGTAGTCAAGGGGCCAAAATCCACTCATTGGGTATAAGAATAACGGTCCCAATACACTCCTACATAAATCCTCTCTCAGGAAGGCATTGGAGTGCACATTGACTAAACATTTAAAAAATATACCATAAAAATGAGACTTTAAAATATGTTCCCACCATTCATTTGCACTACTAATTAGATTATTGTAATTTGGTTTCAAAATTTTATAAGCACGTGCTAATAAAAATGTTTACTTAGCACAAAATTTCTTTTGGGTTGTGCAACCAGATATTGATCATTGATTACAAATAATATTTACTTAGCCTAAAATTTATTTTGGTCCATGCAACTGTATATTGATCAATATCCAATCGCATAGCCCAAAAGAAAATTTGTGCTAAGTAAACATTTTTATAACATGTGTCATAAACCCACAAAATCAAATCATAATCATCATATTATAATCAAAATCAATGGTGTGAAATGAATATCATATTCCTTCACATATTCAAATTATAGAAGTGCCCTACTATCTGTGAGACCTCGCTAGTTCATGATACCTACAAGCCCACAAGTGTCAGTAGAAATTCTAAGTTGCATGTTCAATAGAATCTAGGTTATATTTATTACAAGAGCTTTAGATACTCCTACTTATAAGTTGTATATAACATGAGCATAAATCTTAAGATTATAGTCATCTCAAGTGAACTTTAGAAAACATAAAATCTCTTGCAAGCATTATATAAATTAAATGCTTGTCATGTATTGCAAACAAGATCTCAAATTTTCATCCACACAAACTTTTAAAAGTAATATTAGTACATGAACCTTACATTACCTATGTCTTTCATGATCATCATATATATGAGGTCCTATGTGCCCTAGTATTGAGATGCCATGATAAGAAAGGAGGGAAAGAGTCTTGGTTATTGTTTGATGATCATGTTGTTTTTGATTAGCATAAAATAGGTTGTGAAGGGGCCCTGAAACCCTATACAAAAGAAAAGGCAACACGAAGATAAAGAAATTAAGCTGCCCCACAAAAAACACCAGGTTGATCAAACAACAATCAACCAACCATCAACAAAAGGAAAATAGTAAAGCCACAAGAAAAACAAAAAAGACAATCTAAGCAGCGGCTAAAGAAGTTATTTTAACATCCTTGTTGCTTCCATATCCTTTGTTATCACCTTATCGTGTATCTCCATGATTTCTTCGACATCCTGCATAGGCACCACATTGTTCTTTTTTGTTTTTCTATGAGTACAAACACTCAACCCAGTCCCCAAATCAACTGCTTGCTTACCCATCTCAGTGTCCTCACCACTAGCCTACTTCATCAGATCATTGAATAGGGATTTACCATTCCATTCTCTTAATTTTTCATTCAGAAACACTAAACCTTCAACATAGATCTCAAGCAACTCCTTGTTGAGATTAATCAAAACATTGAGATCTTTACACATCTACAAGGAATTCCTTTCCAAAGCGGAAAACCTTGGTATATGGTCTCTTTTCATATTAGCAACATCCTCCACCATTAGGCCAAGATTAGAATTCAACAACCTAACCATACTAAAAATAGATTCCTTATCCCTTAAAATTCTCAGGGTAGAGATGTTAGAGCGAGCTATCGTATCATACTTACCATGGAGGTCCTAGACGTCTTGAACAAGCCACATGAACAGATTAAAAAAGACATCTGCCCCTTCCTTTACCAAACTCGAATCCTGAGTAAAATCCATTGCACCCCAATACAAACCCCTCCCCTGATGGGAGCTCATCGGAGGGTCTTATTCCTAAAAACCATCAAGCAAAACAACCTTTTCTTTGCCTTTGTCTTTAGAAGCCCATGCCGCAAAGGATTCCTCCAAATCAACAAAATTATTCACCTCCCCAACAACAGGGACCCACTCATCCCCACCACAGTCTTGAATATTCTCCTCATTAACATTTTTTGCCACCTCACAAACCTTATTAACCCCAATTCCCTCCTACAAATTTTCCACCACATCATGGGAAACTCAAACACTTGCCGACCCCTATTTTGAAGTCTTCCTTCTACTTCCTTTCCCCTCCAAAACCATCTCTTCACAATCAACCAAAATTTTGCATTTTGCACACGAGGAAGAGGGCTTAGCCTTTTTCATAGAGCTTTTCTTAACCCCAACAGATGGTGTATAATCCAAGTCCATATGGTAACCATCCGACCATGCCAAAGATTCATCCTCAAATTTCGTTTCAACATCATCTTCCTCCTCCAACTGACATTTCCCTCTCATCTTAGCTTTCTTCTTGGACTTGTCAGGCTTACTAGGAACAGGGGACATAATAACATATCTAGATTTTATATGCTCCACAATCAAAAGCATCAGACCCTCATGTAAAAAGGTATTGTTGGGATTCTTTTTTAAATCCAAAATCTCATTCTCCAAAGATGAAAGAAGATAGAAAGGGAATGAGACCAACTTACCATGGTGAAAACGATTTAGCAACACAAAGTGGTGCCCATAAAGAGCCATGTACCTCCCATCCAAGGTAAAGTACCGCATTAGAACCATGGCCACCTCGCCACAAATAGTCTTAATTTTGGTGCGATCAAAATCACCACACTAACCATTTTTTCCTTCTCCTTATCCCTTAGGAAGTTCATTCTCGCCATCCCAAACATGGATTTTTCTCTAAAGAATTTCCCCCTTGAGTCAATAGCCTTGTAACTTCCGCTATAAAATCCTCATTAACAGTGATGTACATACTAAACAAACTAAGCATCCGACCGTGCCAGGCTTCTACAAACTCTTGCAAGACCTTTGACTCAAACTCGTGCAATTTCTCCATGAATGGAGTAACCCCTCCTTTTTGTAAAATCTTCCACACATCACCATTGGCTTTGATCTCAACACACAAGAAGGGCTTCATCCTGCATCTATCACCCCCCATCTTCATAGGCACCAAACACTTTGCAAGAAAGAAACCCCACAGATCACAAATGCAAATAATAAAAAAGGCTAAGGATAAAATTGCACCCAAAAAGCGTGCAGACCTGCCTTTCGAGGTACAACAAAAGATAATGTCCAGATCTCTCCTGAAGATATGACATCCTCCCATAATTTACAATGAGCTTCATAGCCATCAAGTGTCTAATTAGCATCAGAGGGTAATTATTAACTTGCCATCCCTTGAGTTCACCAGAAGAATAGACCCCCTCAAAATAATTAGATGTTATCATTGTTAAGCAAGGATATAAGCTCCACTAGAAGGTTATCATTAATCTCCCATGACCTAGGCGAAGACACACCAACATTAGCCAAAAAATCTGCAACACCATTAGCCTCATGAAAGGCATGGGAAGTATAAACTTCTTCAAAGTCATTCAACAATGAGAGAGCATCAACAATAAATCTTTCAATAGACCAAGAAGGAGGAAAAAGCTTCCTTAGGCAATTGATAATATTCAAAGAATCCCCTTCCACCCAAAAATTGGAAGCCCCTTTCTCCCTAGCCAATTTTAAACCATAATAGGCTGTCGCTTGATGGGTGTGTTGTTGCCAAACTAATTATAGATAATTCCTAAGTGGAAAATCCTACCAATTATAAATTTCAAAGCAAATATGGCCCCAAAAGTAATTGATAATTTAATAATAATAGTATTATGGCCCCAAAAACAAGTGGGAATGTAATATTCATGGTGAATATAGTTAATATTTATAATGATATTATAAACTTCTAGTGATTAGGCTCCAATCATGCATCATTTAAGTTATTCCAAAATACTTTATTTAAAAGTTTAATAAAATAATGTTCAAGAAATTTAACCAACACTCTTATAACTTTTCATAAAAATGTGGTGATTTAGTACCCTTTATATCTTTATATATTCACCAAAAATGGAGGTCACAATTTCAACTATTTTTCATTTGGTAAAATTTCCCACTAAAAAACTCGATGGTAGTGACTAATGTAACCCAACATTCTAACTTTGCTACTTGATAAATTTTCAACCTTGAACATATTTCTTCACATCCTTATATATTTATGGCCAAAATCAGTTTTCACTCACCAATTTTTGTGCCTTATATGTCCTAAAATATCCTACTAATCCACCACTATGTTTCTACTTTATCAAAATATCTCTAATTAAGCTTCTAGGAGTAAATAATTGACTATCTTTGAAATACATGTTATTTTAAAAATCAAATAATCAAGCTACTTATTTTTTCCATGATTACAATTTCTTTACATACTTCTAAAAATCAAGGTCTTCTTTGTACAATTTCTTCAACTCATCAAATCCTACAACCTATATTATCATCTCTATCAATAGATTTTGTCTCCTACTCAATTCATTTCCAACTTTAATTGACTTTTTGATTTATGTTTCAACACAAAATTACAACCCTACATAAATTCAACCCATCCTACATGTCTCTAATTCAACTAACCTTGGCTATTCAATTATTTCAATGCATGGTGATCTCTATATAACACAAATTCCTTTGGTAATAGGTAATGTCTCCATTTCTTCAATTTTTGGATTATGGCATAAAAAATTATTGATCATACATTGATTATTTCCTCGTATCATTCAACTTCTCACTAAAATAGGTTGATGTTCTACCTTCCCAACTTATTACTACTCTTATTACACTTCCACTTGCATGATGATCTACTTGAAACCCCTTATGAAAATCTGGCAATGCCTACGCTAGTTGTTTTATCACTTTCTTCGTAACAAAATCAAAGATTTTATTTGTTCCTAATATCCACTTGAATTCTTTTGTGTCCCTTCTCTTGGTTTGAATTATTTTTGCATAAATACCATTAAAATTTCTAATTAACTTCCTATAATATCCTACCAAACCATTCAAACATCTTACTTCTTCACCACTCCCTAATCTAGACCACACAAAAATTGCTCTAACTTTCTCTAGATCCATATTTAATCCTATTAACAATATTACAAATTCTAAGTATATCAATCTTGAATTTATGAAAGTACACTTTTTGACATTAATCAATATAGTTTCCCCCCTTGGTCTCTACAACACTAGTCTAATATTCTTTGTTGTCAATAAATAAAACTCTAGGTCTATATTATCTATGTCAAAAATTTAATCCCATTATGATGCATTAAAAAGGAAAATATTATACCCATACATACATCATAAGATAGAACCAAATATATATTTATTCATATCATATGTCTAATACATTTATTGTCTATTCATATTGCAAGCAAAGACGTGTACATCACATATGCTTGGATGATACATTGTTTATCTCCAATACATATTCTCTCTTCTTGCATTCCCTCTTATATTTATAGTATATCATGATACTAATATAACTTATCAACATGTAGGGTTTTTTCCCTAAGCTTGTCCTTGTACATCTTTGATAATTAAGAGGTCTTGCACACCATTTGATATTACTACAATATGTTTTCTAGAACTTGTGGTAACCTATAGTCTATCATGTTTCATAGACAATTCTTTGTAATTTTAGCACCCTTGCATTTCCACCATTAGACCCCACTAGGTTTCCCTTAAGATTTTCAACATAATGAGATAGATTCAAGCATCTTTTTAGATTTTCAATTGACTATATTAAATGTTGGTGTAAATAGGTGTTTTTCCTAACTAGTTATTAGTGGGGTCCTATTTACATGTTAAGTTTACCTAGGTCCTAGTTATTTTTTCTAGGATTCTTAGTTGTCTAGATAAGCTCTTATCATATCTTATCCAGTTGGCTTTTATTTAATGCATGTATCCTAGGTCATTTAATATTTTTTGAGATATTTGTCTCATTGTAGAGGATTACGACACATTTTGTGATCTTGTCTAATCCTATCTCACAACTTGCCTTTATAAGCAAGGCATCATAGTATATCATATATTCAATCTAGAAATCTTGCATCCATAATCATAACATGATATTTCAACCATTTATCTCTTGTGGAAGATATTTTTTAGCTTGTAGGTAATCCTAGGGTGTTGAGGAGATCACCATTAACTCCTACATGGTATCAAAGTTTCAATGCTATAGACTTCTTCCTAGATTTGATGAACCTATTTTAGCTTGAAGATTTTTTTGGGTGCAATTGGGGGTTTCAAGGACCCCACCATTGAATCCAAGGCATCAAAGAAATTTAGGTTTGCTTTTTGTTTTGTCAAATTTTTCTATATTTTGTCAAATCTACAAAGATTTTAGGTTGGGCGAAGGTTACCAAATCTGAGAGGTAGCTAAATTTTTGGAGCACTTTGGGCCAAAACTGACCCTTCCATCACATTCAGAAGGCTCGAAAACCTTAAGATTGATTGTCAAATCATGAAAATTTGGGCACTTTTCTTGGGTCATCAAAGAATTTTTCTCCCCTCCTTCATCATTTGCATGAATACCATAATTATACTATTTTCAATTATAGGGATAGACAATATGGTTTACAGAATATTCGTAGGTTTAAAAATATGTTTTTTTAATAATTTTTTAGGTTTTAAAATTAAAAATATTTATTTTTTTTGCAGCTTTTTTTAATTAAAATTATGTAGAGCACCTACAGGTAGTAGAGTACCTGTGGGTATAGGTTGGTCATTCGTTGCTCGCCACATGGCGCACACACGACATGCCACACATGTAATATACCCAAAGTTTACTCAACAATTTTCACCTAAGTTTTAACTTAGAAAGTGAATAGTACACAAGTTTCTAAAAGATAGGAAATGAAATTTTCCCTTTTCAATAACAAAGAAGCAGACAACATGGCCAAGGCTTACGTAGCGTGGATAGGAATATGTTATTTAAAAGATAATGGCTTCACTAAAGTGATTGTGGAAGGCGACTCCAAGCTAATAATTGATTATTTAAACAATAAGGTTGATGTTCCTTGGGAGCTAAAAGATATATTGGACGAGTGCAAAAATATGATACAATCTTTTCAAAATTGCAAGATAAGCCATATCTATAGGGAAGGCAACAGGGCTGCCATTGCAATGGAAAATTTTGGTTTAAGGTAGGCAGTGTTGAAATATTGGGACTTTACCAATTTATCAAACCAAATTAAGGAAATAATTTCTAAGGATAGATTGGAGGATTTAATTCATCATGGACAAAATGATAATAATTAAAACAAGGGGCTCACAATATTGTCCAGCTGTCACGTTTGTTGTCGTCTTTCTTATGTGGCAATTGGACAAGTTGATAAGATGGAATGGGAGGTACTTAATTAAAGGTAGTCGTACGCTAAATCTTAAAGAATTAAAAAGAAAGGGGAGGAAAGGACATACTTGTTTGGAAACCTCGTGCGATAATGAGAAATAAGTGAAAGTGGGTATGGTGATTATTACTCATATTTCTAAAAATCTTGTGATTGATTTAAGAAAATACATTTTGACATGTGTTATCAGTGATGTGAAGGTGGGTATTAAAAAAAGAGTAATCATGACTCAAAAAGGTGTCAGATCTGTCATTTCTTTTAATGGAAGGCTTTAAAAATATGAGAATTGGCTTTGCATATAGAGTGATTATTTTAAACAAACTGCCAAAAGGTTCGAGTTGTTATTCATACAAATGAAAATCCACCAAGTCTCTATCAAAACTAAATTTTTTGAATTACCTGTTGCTTCTATGGTGAACGAGGAAGGTCAAAGAGCGAAGTATTTACTCCTTCCTAAGGGTTATTCAACCAAAGAAAAAACCACGGGAGGCCCTAAAAAGAGGATGGAGCCGAGTCAATACGACTACCTAAAAAAGAATGCAAAACTTTGGGGCTTGTTTGAATGGGCTGGGTTTACTCCATACTTTGCGGCTATGGAAGGTTGCAATGAACAACTTAGCTACAAGTTTGTGAATGCCTGGAAAGATGGGGAAGTTGAGTTGGGTGGTCTCCATTTTATTGTTGATGCTAAGCTAATAGCCAAAGTGTCGAGGCTTGTGTATGAAGGGAAGAAGATCGCAAAGGTAAGCACAAGAAACTATCAAACCTATATTGATGTTTTTTGAAGCTAAAGAAAAAGCACAAAGATTTTAGAATGGTTATTATAGGGTTTTTATTCCGCCACCTTACCATAATGTATGCTTCTTTGTCATGAAATTTTCCCTTTTCAATAACATGCACATAAGAGATTTGAGCTCTGAGCTCTACACATTCTCCTTTTTCATTTTTTTGTGTTTTTGCCTTCCCTGATGATTTGGCTTGGGGGGGCTCCATCAGGGCTCCCCCACTTATGCACTCTGCTCCTTCCTAGAAAGCTGCTTCCTATCCTTCATCTTTGGGGAACTAAAAGTATGCCTAGAGTATCATCTGTTCCTATTCTCAAGGGAATGAAAGGGTTTGTTTCCTTTCCCAGGGGTAAGGACACTTTCTTGGCTGGTGAGTACCATGTGTCCTATGTGGAAAAGCTTATGGGTGGAAAGGTTTCAACAAAGGCGCCCCAAGAATCTTTGTTTGCTTTTTGACCTGTAGAGGGGGATGAAGTGGATGTCCTAGTTGTAATCTTGAATGATGCAATTGAGGGTCTAAAGTTGTCCTTGGTTGGAAAATTCTTTATTGGCCGTCCTAATATTGACCAGGTACGTAAGTGGGCCATTGACACTTGGAATCTTAAGGGAAGTGTCTCTATAAGTGCTATGCCTAAAGGTTTATTTTTATTTTTCTTTGTTATCCCTAAGGATATGATAATGGTCCTCACGGGAGGCCCCTGAGATTTTGATAGAAGCTTTAAGAATATTTTGTCCCTATGTAAGTGGAAACTATGCCTCTGTAGACTTGGGTAAAGTAGCCCCAACTTGGGTTAGGCTCTTTGGTTTACCTTTGGAATTTTGGCACCAAAATGTTTTTAAGGTATTATTGATTTGTTTGGCACCTTGGTTATGGTGGATAAAGTAACTCTTCTTAAGTATCAACTAGAATATGCTAGAATGTGTGTGAATGTGGTTGTCAATGCAATTCTTCCCACCCCTCTGTGACTTTAAAATCAAAATTTGGAAGATGGGTTCAACTGTTGGAATATGAAAAGGCTATGGTATTTTGTCAAGGGTGTAATAAGTTTGGTCATTTACAAGATGCTTGTAAAAAATCCCTCTTGAACCTAAAAAAAATCAATTTGGACTCTTAGTGAGATCTCCCTTGAAAAATGTGGCTCCAATGAACCTGATAAAGGATCCTGATACACTAAGTCTTAACTCAGCCTTGTTTTCTAATAAGGTGTTGGTGCTTTCTCAAATAATGAAAGAAGCTGAGGGTCAGTCTTTGAATGCATGTGCCCTCATGAAAAACTCTGAAAAGGCCCTTTCTGAGGGGGTTGTTGTTGGGTTTACCTCCCCACCCTCTTTGGAAAAATACCTCAAACCACAAAATGGTAATGAAAAGTTGGATAACTTACAAAAGTCATCACAAGAAATGGAAGGAGTTGAGTTTAAAACTCAGTAACATTAGAGGGATTCCCTAAAGGATGGTGAGACAGAAAGCCAGATGGAAAATTTATTGACTTCCTCCCCTGAGCTCCCTGTGGTAGATCTAGGATTGATGGATGGTCAAATGCCAGAAGATAAAGAAGAGACGGAAAGTAATGATGAAGTCAAGAAAATCACGTTGAATTCCTGTTCCCCCCAAAAAGAGGGTGTTGTGGATGAGGATTGGATAAATACAAAATCAAGGAAAAAGAAGAAACCAAGATGTGGGAGGAAATAACAAAGTGGGCATACCTCTCTCAAAATATTCGAGAAACAAAGATATAGCTAGAGATGTGGCTGCTGGAAAGTAGAGAGAACTCTTGACTCCCTAGCTGGGAGTAAATCTAGAAAGAAGGGGAGATCTTCTCCCATTCTTAGTAGTATCAAGGTGATACAGCTTCTCCTTTTTTCTCTTATGCATATGTTTTCTTGGAATGTGAGGGGACTTAATGGCCTCTATAAACAACATTTGTTGAAAGCATGTTTGGCTGATGTGAAACCGAATGTTCTCTTAATACAGGAAACTAAAGTGAAAAGAGAAATTTTTAAAAAGGCAATAAAGTGGCTTTGGCCTAGTGCTAGTTTTGAAGTTAGTGATGCTGAGGGAGCCTCGGGGAGGATTGCAACTTGTTGGAATCCTGCTAGAACTTTTTAAAAGGCTAAAATTTTGCAACAAGAACTATCTTATAGTCTCTATGGAAGATATTATTACTTCAATCAAGTGGAATATGGTTGATATTTATGGTCCTAACTCATGACTGGAAAGGATTGACCTATGGAACCTATTAGAGGATTACATCATTATCAATAGAAAGGAGGAGTTTTAGATGCTTGGAGGGGATTTTAATTCTCCTTTGTATCCTTTAGAAAAGAGTGGAGGTCTTATTGATTTCTCTAATTTAACATGATGGACTTGTCAGGCTTCCTTAACTCTATGGGGCTAATCGACATTCTTTTGAATGGTTATCTTTTTACTTGGACTAATAGGACACATGGATGCCATTTAATACAAGTTAAGTTGGACATATTTCTTGTTGTATAGGAGTGAATTTTCACCCCTTACACAAATTCCCCTTTTGTACATCCTCACCTTAGAAAACAAAATCCGAGGGAAAATTTCCACATAAGCTTGCTAACTTCCTTCCACTTGGCGCTTGTCTGTTGTGTCGGTATATGAATATTTTTTAGGGATGCCCATGTAGTGCGCAAAAATCCGTGTGGCGCACTTACATCCCTGATGGATTCTTGGGTCTGAAGTTGGCAGAGGCGTTACACTTCCTATTGGGAACAACTTTTAACATCCCTCTATGACCAACCAACCCTGAAAAAAATAGATTCTTCCCTTCTCCTTCAAATTCTTCCATTCTTCATTCAACTCATCTCTTTTTGCAATCTTCAAGCATTCACTTCATCTCTCTTGAAAAGCTCTAGTAATTTTAGTCTCATTCTCAACATTTCCAACATTCTCAACACTCCATTGCAACAAAAAAACTCTATCAACTCCATCAAGCAAGTGTGAAGCAAGCCATTGTAGCAGGGGCTTGAGGTTTTGCAACACCTCCCTTCATCACTGTCAAAGTTGCGGTGATTGTTCAAGCTCTCTTTCTCCATCATTGGCTAGTGAGCTCTTGGTGGAGGTGGTAAAGTTTCACTCCTCTCCTTTACGATTTGGTTGAGTAGCTATATAATGTTTTGTAGTGTTATTCATGTGCTTTCTTTCTTTACTTCTTTATCATACATTTCTCTATCATTTCTATTTGGCTATCCATAGAGGTGGAAACACCAAAATAGGGGTCTGACTGAGGTAGGCCCCTATACAGCCCCAACAAATTTCCCCTCTTTCTTGTATGTAGGTGGACGTGCATTCAAAGCTAGCTGGCGAACATGCACTTTTGTGAGATTGTCTTTGTCACCTTAGTTCTAGTCTATTTATCATTTCAGTATCTACTTTGTATACTTTCTCATTCTTTCTTTACCATCTAGATTGTACTAGTGAGGCTGTTAGTAGGTCTTTTTGGTAGTTTCTATGTGTTTACTATTTTCTAGCCGTAAGGATGCCAACACACCTAAGAGATGCCAGTGCACCATGCTGACATCCCAGAACCGCATTTCCATCCTCAAACAAAGAGTTGTCTGAGGCACATAACTGACTCCAAAATGCCAGCTCGCCTAGCCCAAGCTAAATTTCGGGTCTGAAGGGTGATTGAAGTACTTTATAGTCCTCATCATTCTTATCCCTCATTTCAAACACCCCTTTAGAGTGAGGTAAGTTAGGGAAAACTTCCGCTCTTGGCTCTCTGTGACTTGAGGACTTAACGTGGTTGGTCCCCCTTTCTTACATTTTTGGTGAACCTGATGTAAACCTATGTCTATTCATTCATTGGTGTTGAGGTTTTTCCCTTGTACCTTGTGATCATTGTGCCCCTGAGTGTTGTGAAGGTTTATGAGCATCACAACCCAGTCCACAACCTCCGGGTATATTGTGACGAGAAGTGTATGACACCTTTCCATGGAGAGGATGAAGGTCACTACTAGTTTCTCTACAGGCCCTTTTGTTGGATCCGCCGTTGGTCTTTCCACACAAGAGTAGTTATTGAGGGGCGAGGTAGGGGTCTCTGATGAGACTGACCACGTCCCTACTCCTCCTATGTCTCCTACACCATCATCAATGGATGAGTATGAGGTCATTCACATTCCTTCAGAGTATATCTTTGTCCTTAGCAAAGGACTAGGTGACCTAGAGAATCACTTGGAAAAGGACCCGAAGATGGCTAGGGCCACTGGGGTTATCAATGAAATAAAATATATGGTGGAAAAAGATCAAACAAGCATAAAACTCCTAGCTAGTCTCTCTAGTCCGAATGAAGCATGTGCTCCTCCAAACAATCCAAACATTGTAAAAGGGGCCACTTTGAAAGATCACGAGAGACAACTAGGAATGTCAATGCATCCTACGTCTGTGTACATGGACGATGTTTTCCCCTCGATTAGCATCCCCTCTACCTCCAAGAGATCTGAAACTATCAAGATGGATAGAATACCCTTGGGATTTAGCTTCACTGCTCCTATCACCTCTAGTGGTGGAGGTTTTGGTGGGATGAGCGGTGGGGGATTTGGTTGTGGCGATGGATTTGGTAGTAGAAGTGGTGTTGGTGGAGGTGGTTTTGGTAGAAGCCATAGTGGTGGATTTAGAAGTGATGGTGGCTCTGGAAGAGGACCTACTGGTGGTGGTGGCTCCAATAGTGGTTCTGACGACAGTCACACCGGTGGTTCTAGAAGTTGCTCCAATGGTGGTTTTGGAGGAGGTCCCTCTAGCCTTATGTCTTCTAATGATCCTATTTTGAACACTCTTCTTCAAAATATGGGTAAGATGCAAAGTTAAATGGCGAGTCTCTCCTAGGCCTTTTCCCAACCTATCTTTCAACCCTTTTTCTAATATAGCCTGTTATCGGTAGTGATTTTAAACTCTCCCTTCCCTCAAGGAATGAAGATTCCTAAATTTGAGAAATATGGCGACAAAGGCAACCCACAAACACATGTGTTTTCCTTTAATGCCCTATGTATAGACTTCTTCCATCATGATGCATTGATGGTGAAACTATTCCCTCGATCTCTTAAGGATACAATACTTGGATGGTACTATTCCTTACTCAATAATTCCATTTTCTCATTTAACCAATTTGTAAACCAATTCCTACGACAATTCCAAGCTAACATCGGACCAAAGATAAACTTTTCGAATCTCATCCGATGCAAACAAGGTGATAATAAAAAGATTATTGATTTTACAGCGCGATACCACTTTGAGCGCTCTTTTCACAAATCTCGTATCCACTTCCCGATTTTGACATGCAGAATGTGTTCATAGGGAGCTTGCAAAGACCTTGGTAGGAGAAGTTTTCCCTTATGAAATACCATTCTTTCACACATTTTTGTGCTACATTATGGGAGTACTAACAAACGATAGTTCAGTTTGGGGGATCCTCCTCATGCTCCCATTCAGAAGGAAATTTCATTGTATCGATCTCTGGGAAGGGTAAGGCTGTTGCGAATATAGTAGCTGTTGTGACTGATAACAACCTCAGACGCAATCGAAGGTTCACAAAGTTATCAAAATATTATTCTTCCATCTTACAGAAATTGCTAAAGGATATGATCATAACTTTGGAGAACCCTAAGCCTCTAAAAGAACCTTTCCCTAGTTGGTACGATCCAAATACCTTTTGTCAATACCATCGAGTGAACGAACATGATACCAAATGTTGTATGCACTTGCATCATGAGATACAAGACCACATCGAGGATGGTAATATCCATCTTGATGGAAGTAAACAAGACACAAACAAATCGATGGCGAAAGAGAATTGTGAGTTGCAGATATACACAGACCCATTTCTATCACATTCTGCCAACATGATTATTGATAAATCTGATTCTACTATTCGAGCTAAGGTGTATGTTAACATGGTGATAGTTATTCCTACCACGCAACCTATGCTAGATTCCCCAGATGTGACATTCACGTTGCATGACTTACCCCTAAACAACAAGCCCTCTCCCTTCTACATTCTCACTCACCTCAATGGAAACATTGTGATAGGGGTATTCGTTGACCCTGTGAGTTGAGTGAAATTCATTATAGAAGAGACATTGTGGCTTAATTAATTACATAGGAAAGAGTATAAAAAAACAAAATCTACCATCCATACGCATGATGGCCTTTGTATAAAGCTATACAACTCAATAACTCTATCCATCCTAGTAGGACCTAGGGCTGTAGACACAGTCTTTGACGTTATCCCAGAGTCAGATCTATTCAGGATGAAGTTAGGCATACCTTGGCTAGCTTCCATGAATGGAATCACCTCCATTATCCACAAATGTTTAAAATTCTCCCATGAAGGTGTTGTACAGTAGTGCATGACACTGGATACCAGCCTCTATTATCCTAGGGGAGATATTCATTAGACCACTTTTGGCCCCCCCGGTTGGTCTACTTCCTCCAAGAATGGACCTACTTTACAAAAAATATGTGAAGTATAAGACCGAGGACAAGGGACAATCGAAATTATCTCTTCTGGTAGTATAGTAGCTGGCTACGTCCCCTTCTCAAAAAGGGAAAGAGAAGCCACCCCATCCTCATAATGACTCTCCTCTTCCTTTTTCTAGAGAAGAATTTTGGATGAATATCCCTAGTTTTTACCTACTAATTTCGATGATATCACCCTGGCATAGACCTAAGATTAGGATATCAGACCTCCCTACTAAACCATCTGGGCCTTGGTACTACTTGTATGGTAGAGGAAAAGGTCCCTATTGGGAATTTTCTATGTCTCGGCCTTCGCAGCCTCCTACCGTTTTTGCTCCCAAGGCAGTAAATAGGAAGAGGCTCGTTGCCAAGGCGTTAGAACCAATTCCCCTCACTGCTTCTCAATACAATCCCCCTGCTCCCACTTAGGAGTTTTTGCCTTTGCTAGAAACAACTGTGGAGGACACTCCCATGGGCGGCCGAGGAGCCTTTTTTCCTTCACTTAATCTCGGTCTCTAGCTCAAGAGTCATAAAAGCGCCGCTAGCGCATGAGTGCAAGTGCCGATGAAAGGATCTCGCGGCCGAGCAAGCCACCTTACAAAGGAAGGAAGAGGAGATGACCGCCCCTATATCAAGGCCTCTTGTCACATCCTCCCCTCTCCTTTTGTTCTTTCTAGCTCTGCATCACTTCTAGCTTCCGTTGTGAGTATGAATGCGCTTGACCCTCAAATTGCAAGTATTTATCTGCACTCGCCGGTGGAGCCATGTAGTTTATGTCCCTTTCAAATGTCCCACCTTTCCCAAAACCCATGGATATGCAGAACGCCCGATTGGTATTTTATACATTTTTTTATAGCCTCCTCTTCCCTGCACCTCTTGCCTCACATTTTGTAGGGGAGTTCATGTGACGTTGGAGAGAAAAAGGTAGAAAGTGAATCCTTTGAGCAATGGAGGGATGTAAGGAGGAGCCACCTTCTGCGAAGGTGGTCCCGCGATGACTTGTTCTATTTTGGTAACAAAACCGGTCGTGGGTTCCCGGGTTCGTCACCACTCCCCAGGAGGTCACTGGGTGCGAGCCTAACGGTGAACCTGGGCTAGCTCACATCTATTGAGGTGACGCACTGACCTCCAATGGGGTGCATGACGCTCTGGATGAAGTTTCATCCTTGTCAGCGATCTTCATGAAATCATTGACCATAGCTCCATAAGAGCCAAGTGGAAGAGACCTTGCGAGGCCTTCTTCCTTAGCCCTTGTTGCGGGAGGGTCAAAAGCTCCTCCTCTTAACATCCCACCATTGTAGGATCATCCTCCTTCCCCCTATGATGATCTGGAGTGGGAAGCAGATGACCTCTTGGTCGATCAGTGTTAGGGGGAGGGCTCTTCTTTATCTTTAGATTAGAGATGTGTATGTGTTGTGATGTGTTCCCCTATGATTGTGCTATGTGTTCCTGGATGACCCTTGTCACCTTTGTTGGTGCTTGGATACATGCATGGTTTTTGTGTTGTAAACCTTCTTCTATTTGTATCATTATTCTTCCATGTTTTTGATTCACTTTCAGTAAATTGGGGACAATGCAAAGCGTTGGGGGAATTTAGGCTTCCCTTCCATGTTGACCCAATTTTTTTATTTTTAATTTCTCTTCTCATGCATTCTTCACATGGTCTGATATAGTAGGGGTTGATGATAGTTCATTTTATATACTATTATTATACTTATATATATATATATTTATGAGCAATTTTGACCCCAAAATATTAGATCACTCGTGTGCCCTTTGTTTGTGATGTCTTTGTCTCTTTTATATTTCCTTTTATCTTTCTCTCTTCTTTTCTTAAGTTGTCCCTTTCATGTGTGACAACGCCATTTTTATAACACTTCAATTTTCAAAAAATGCATTCATTGCCAACAAATCTTTTCTCGAGAATCTTCACAAACTTTTTTCAAAGAATTACATTATCAACTTGAAACCCTAATGGAACGTGTTTCCTTCATCATGGGTTCGCAAAGAAAGAAATTAAGACCTTTTCTTTGAGGTGGGAGCAACTTCAACTTTCATTTTGTAGGTGTGCACGTAGGCGCTTTCCAACTCTTGTGGAGACCCCTTCCTTGGGTTTCCTCCATGTGAGATATCTTGGGATACCTCATACAAGTCACGTGGGCTGTGGGACCCTTCTTCTAAACTTCCTCCATGTGAGAGATCTTGGGGGTCGCTCCCCTACAATTTTGTGGGTCTGTAGGGCACTTTCTTAGGGTTTCCTTCATTTGAGAGATCTTGGAGGACACCTTCCTTGCAAGTCTACAGGCCTGTGAGGTTCTTTTTCTATTTTTATTTCATGTGAGATATTTTGGAGGACACCTTCCTTATAGGTCTGTGGGCCTGTGAGGCACTTACCTCTCGGGGCTTCCTTCATGTGAGAGATCTTGGGGGTTGCCTCGTTGCAGGTCTATGAGCCTGTAAGATGTTTTCATTCTACAACTTCATAGTTCTGCGGGGATATGGAGTCCTTTGCCTACCATGTGCTTTCGAGCTCACCAGATTGCGGTCTGCTTCCTTGATGGTTCAGGTATTAATTTTTAACCCTATTCACTCTTCGATCTACTTTATCGAAGCACTCATCAGTATTCATGCTCATTAAAGTGGGGGAAAAATGTATAGGAGTGAATTTGCACCCCTTACGCGAATTCCTCTTTTGTACATCCTCACCTTAGAAAACCAAATCCGAAGGAAAAATTCCACATTAGCTTGCCGACTTCCTTCCATTTGGCACCTGTCTGTTGTGTCAGTAGAAGAATATTTGTTGGGGATGCCTGCGCGACACATAGACATCTGTGCAACACACTTACGTCCCTTATAGATTCCTACGTCTAAAGTTGGAAAGGCATTACACTTCCTATTGGGAGATGATTTTGCGTCCCTCGCACATGACCAATGAGACCCCCAAAATGGTGGAATTTCTTCCTTCTCCTTCCAAATTCTTTCCATTTCTTCATTAAACTCATCTTTTTTTGCAATCTTCAAGCATTCACTTCATCTCTTTTGACAAGCTATAGCAATTTCAATCTCATTCTCAACATTTCCAGCATTCTCAACACTCCATTACAACAACACTCTATCAAATCCATGAAGAAAGTGTGAAGCAATCCATTGCAACAAGGGCTTGAGGTTTTGCAACACCTCCCTTCATCACAGTCAAGGCTGTGGTGATTTTTCAAGCTCTCTTTCTCCATCATTGGCTAGTGAGCTCTTAGTGGAGGTGGTAACGTTTCACTCCTCTCCTTTATGATTTGGTTGAGTAGCTATATACTATTTTGTAGTGTTATTTGTGTGCTTTCTTTCTTTAATTATTTTTCATACATTTCTCTATCATTGCTATTTGGCTATCCGTGGAGGTGGAAACACCAAAACGGGGGTCTGATTGAGGTGGGCCCCTATACAACCCCAACAAATTTCCCCTCTTTCTTGTGTGTAGGTGGATGTGCATTCAGAGCTAGCTGGCGAATAAACACTTTTGTGAGATTGTCTTTGTCACCTTAGTTCTAGTCTATTTATCATTTCAGTATCTACTTTGCATACTTTCTCATTTTGTCTTTACCATCTAGATTGTACTAGCTAGGTTATTAATAGGTCTTTTTGGTAGTTTCTTTGTGTTCACTATTTTCTAGCCATACAGATGCTAGCACGCTGTGCTGATGTCCCAGAACCACGCTGTCGTCCTCGAATAGAGAGCTGTCTGAGGCACATAACCAACTCTAAATAGCCAACTCACCTATCCCAAACTAAAGTTTGGGTTTGAAGGGTGATTGAAGTACTTTATAGTCCTCATCATTTTCATCCTTCATTTCAAACACCCATTTAGAGTGAGGTAAGTTAGGGCAGCCTTCTGCTCTTGGCTCTCCATGACCTTGGGCCTTGACATGGTTGGTCCCCCTCTCTTACACTTGTTTCCTCCAATTGGAACATTTTGTAGAATCTCACTCTTAGAGCTTTCCCAGAACAAGCTCTAATCATAGTGCTCTCTTCCTTGGGTGGGAAGATAAAATTGTTAAAGGACCCTTTCCTTTCAGATACAAAATTATTTAGTCTCTTCATCTGGAATTCAAATCCTTGGTTGAGGAATGGTGGAAGGATCCTTGTGATGGTACTCCCATGTATCGCTTAGCTCAGAAGTTGAAAAAGGTTAAAGAGAATGTTAAAGGCTGGACTAAGTATTTGTTTGGGAATATTTTTATCATCAAAAAATATTTAAGCTTAAAACTTAAAGAGATTAAGGATATGATGGAATTGGGAATTATGGATGATGAGACCTATAATCAAGAAAGGGATCTTAGATCTCAATGATACAAAATAAATAAAAAGGAAGAAATTTTCTGGAAACATAAATCAAGGATTTAATGGTTGGGGGAAGGGGAAAAAAATGCAAAGTTTTTCATTAGTCTACATTAAAACATAGATGTAGAAACGAGATTAGATTTTTAGATACCCCTAATGGGACAAGACTTGACAGGGAGGAAGACATTGCTAAGGATGCTGTTTCCTTTTTCTCAAACTTTCTTGAATTGCCTATGGTGGATAATTCAAAGTTGGAGGAATTTCTGCAGGTCATTCCAAATGTCATCACGAGGATTTAAAAGAAATGTATAAAGATGTTTCTATGAGTGAAGTTAAGGAGGAAGTTTTCTCCTTTGGCACATTTAAAGTGCTAGGGCCAGATGGCTTTCCTCCAAGTTTTTTCCAGGTTTATTGGGACATTGTCTCCTCTGACCTGTTCAATGTGGTCAAAGATTTCTTCAGATTAGGAAGGCTTTTAAATAAGATGAACACCACCTTTATTGCGCTTATCCTTGAGACTAATGAGGCTACTTCTATGAATGACTATAGACCTATTAGTTTTTGTAACACCACCTATAAGATATGCTCTAAGATAATGGTTAATAGACTGAAATTAGTCTTGAATAAGATGATTGCTATTAACTAGAAGGGGTTTGTTCAGGGAAGATAAATCTTGGATGTGGCTATTTATAATCATGAGGTGTTATATTCTATGAACCTTAGTAAAAAACAAGGTATGGCTTTGAAACTAGATATTTCAAAAGCCTATGATTGGGTCTCTTGGAATTTCCTATTTGCTGTTGTTGAAAAATTTGGATTCAAAGGAAAATTTCTCAACTTAATCAGATCTTGTCTCATTACTCCTAAGTATTTTGTCTTGATTAATGGGGTACCACAAGGTTTCTTCTCATGTTACAATGGTCTAAGACAAGGTGACCCTCTATCTCCTTACTTGTTTTTCATTGTTGCTGAAGCTTTGGGTTGCAATATTCAGAAACAACTTGCAAATAAAGCACTGAAAGAGTTTTGTGCTACTTCATTCCTCCCCACTACCTCACATCAAAATTTTTTTGATGACACTATCCTCTTTGGGGAGGTTTCTATCCTGGAAGCAAGACAATGGAAAGAGGTTTTTGGTAAATATGCTAGAGTTTCTGACCAATTTATCAATTACTAGAAAAGTAAAATCTACTTTTTTAATACCAACCAGATTGTAAAAGAGAAAGTTATAAATGTTATAGGTTGCTAGGAGGATGAACTACTTGCTACCTATCTTGGCTTACCTTTAATCTCAAGAAAACTTGATAATAATTACTGGAGTTATATTGTGGAAAAGATTCAAAGGAAGCTGGTAGGGTGGAAGGGAAAATTGCTAAGTTTTGCTAGGAAAGTCCAGCTCTTAAAAGCTTCTTTACAAAACATACTTGTCTATTATCTCTCTCTCTTCAACATTCCTACCTATATTGTTGAGAAAACTGAAATGATACAAAGGAGGTTCTTATGGTCGGGTGTGGAAGAGAGGAAAAAAATGGTGCTTGTTAGATGGGAAACTGTTTACACTTCAAAGAGAGAAGGCGGATTGGGTATAGGAAGAATAAAAGTGTTCAATAAAGTTCTTGTGACAGAAATGGGACAGTTTCTTCTAGAAGGAGAAAAGTATTGGGTACAAATTCTATGGGCCAAATACTTGGGTAATAAGGATGTGTGTTGTTTCCTTAGGAAAAGGGATCTTCCCTATGGTTTAGTTTTCTAGAATAACCTACTAAAGATTAGAGGCACTCTAACAAAAGGAGAAAAATTGAGAATTAGAAATGGCTTCAGAATTGACTTTTGGGAAGATGCTTGGACTACTTGTACTCCCTTGTTTGCTAGTGACAACCTCCAGAAAATTAGAATCAGATTGAAAAGAAATATTGGAAAAAAGTTCTCTAATTATTTAAATTGGGAAGGTTTGAGACCAAAGTGGATTAACTTTAGGAACTATTTGAATAATGTTGTTCTTAGGGGTGGTAGACAGCTGAATTAGGATGTTGCTTTGGACTCCCTCCTATGAAAGATTGGTGATCCTGATCTATTCTCAATGAACATGGATGATAAGTGGATTTGGACAAAAAATGCTTCTGGGAGATTTTCAGTTAAATCTGCTTATGAGACTATGGAATCTTAGCTACTCCAGATAGGGGTTTTTAACTGGAAAATGGTGTGGAGCAAGAATCTAATTCCTAAGATTAATTGTTTCTGGTGGATGGTGATGCATGGAAAGATACTCACAATTGAAAATATTAAGAAAAGGGGATGGTATTTGGTAAATAAGTGCTACCTTTGTAATGAAGAGGAAGAAATCATTATGTATTTGTTGTTTTAGTGTCCTTATGCTCAAGAAGTTTGGGATTTTTCTTAAAGAATTTGATGATTGATTGGGTCTTCCATCCTTCGGTAAAGATGTTTGTTGATTGTTGGAGTTTATGCCCCTATTCTCACAATATTATTATTGACCTCCAGAGACAAGTCCCCCCATTCCTCACCTGGGGTTTGTGGAAAGAGAAGAACAATAGAGTTTTTAGAGATGCAGCGAAAAGTAGTAAAGAGCTATGTATGTGTATCATGAAATAGATTCAAGAAAACATAGAAAGTTGTAAGTATGCTCCATCAAAGAAAAGACCATCATATCAAGAGATGTGAATCAATCAACAATGGGGAATATCTCATGACCTTAATAATGTTGACTGGGCTAAACAACTAATTAGAAAAAGCACCATTTAGATTCCCCCAGACCTGAGGTGGATTAAATGCAATTTTGATGGGTGTTCTAAGGGGAATCTAGGCTTGGTGGGGGTAGGTAGAATTGTTAGAAATAATCAAGGAATCTATGTGGCTGGATACAACAAGGGCTTGGGAACAATAACAAATAACTTGGCTGAGGCCTACGCGGTGTGGATAGGAATATGTTATCTAAAAGATAATGGCTTCACTAAAGTGATTGTGGAAGGTGACTCCAAGCTAATAATTGATTATTTAAACAATAAGGCCGATGTTCCTTGGGAGCTAAAATATATATTGGATGAGTGCACAAATATGATACAATATTTTCAAAATTGCAAGATAAGCCATATCTATAGGGAAGGCAACAAGGCTGCCGATGCAATGGTGAATTTTGGTTTAAGGTAGGCGGTGTTGAAATATTGGGACTTTACCAATTTATCAAATCGAATTAAGGAAATAATTTATAAGGATAGATTGGGGGATTTAATTCATCATGGACAAAATGATAATAATTAAAACAAGGGGCTCACAGTGTTTTCCAACTGTCATGTTTGTTGCCGTCTTTCTTATGTGGCAATTGGGCAAGTTGATAAGATGGAATGGGAGGTACTTAATTAAAGGCAGTAGTACACTAAATCTTAAAGAATTAAAAAGAAAGGGGAGGAAAGGATAGACCTATTTGGAAACCTCGTGCGATAATGAGAAAGAAGTGAAAGTGGGTATGGTATTACTCATATTTCTAAAAATCTTGAGATTGATTTGAGAAAATACATTTTGACATGTGTTATCACTGATGTGAAGGTGGGTATTAAAAAAGAGTAATCATGACTTGAAAAGGTGGCAGAGCTATCATTTCTTTTAATGGAAGGCTTCGAAAATATGAGAATTGGCTTTGCATACAAAGTGATTATTTTAAACAAACTGCCAGAAGGTTCAAGCCGTTGTTCATACAAATGTAAAGACACCAAGTCTCTATCAAAACCAATTTTTTTGAATTACCTATTGCTTCTGTGGTGAACAAGGAAGGCCGAAGAGCGGAGTATTTACTACTTCATAAGGATTATTCAACCAAAAAAAACCATGGGATGCCCTAGAAAGAGGAAAAAGCTGAGTCAATACGACTCCTTGAAAAAGAATGCAAAAATTTGGGGCTTGTTTGAATGGGTTGGGTTTACTCCATACTTTGTGGCCATGGAAGGTTACAACGAATAACTTAGCTACAAGTTTGTGAATGCCTGGAAAGATGGGGAAGTTTAGTTGGGTGGTCTTTGTTTTACTGTTGATGCTAAGCTCATAGCCAAAGCAATGGGGCTTGCATATGAAGGGAAGAAGATCACAAAGGTAAGCACAAGAAACTATCAAATCTATATTGATAAGTTTTTTGAAGCTAAAGAAAAAGTACAAAGATTTAAGAATGGTTATTCTAGGGTTTTTCTTTTGCCACCTTACCATAATGTTTGATTCTTTGTCATGAAATAATTTATGTTAGAAGGCCATTTTCAGTCAGTTCATGGTTATCATTTCCCTATTTTGAATCATATCAGGCACCTAGAGAAAATAAATTTACCCTTTTTCCTCTTTTTCTCCTTGAGCCAAAGCCTTACCAATGGATCTAACCCTATGTTACACTAGGGTTTGATTCGGGCCATATGCAAGTATATTTTAGCTACCACCCCGCAAATAAATGTTTTCCATAATTTGATTGAAAATCCTACTCCCAAGAGTTTTGTAAAAATTGAGCTTATTGAAAGGCAACCCCACTCCCTGGCCAAAGATCCTACTAATGCCTCCCTAATAATGTGGATCCCTCATGGTCAACTCTCCTTAAAATTACCCCAAAAAATGAAGTGCTACGCCCATCACTCTTGTTGTAAACACAAAGAGAAAACTATTGATTCGCGAGTTGGGTGCTGACCCTAACACTATAACAATACTAAATGATAATGATAATAGCCCTAAATGTACCACCCTGGTGGGTCGAAGATCTACTCGCCTTACTTTGGTTGTGTCGAGGGGGTCTAATAATAGTAAAAATTCAAAAAATTTAGAGGAAAAGAATTTGGAAGGGTCTCTAGATAAAAAGGGGAAGAAGGTGGCCAGGAAGGAAAAGGCTTCCTCCTTTGAATAATATGTGCCAAACAGTTTGGGCGAAGCTGGATCTCCTGAGGAGGAGGTATCAGGGTTAGAGGACATGGAAGATTCGAGTCAGGAGGAGGAAGAGGATATTCAGTAGGAGGATATGTAGGATGTTGAGGAGGACACTGATATGGTCAAGGAAAAAGGAACTGCTACTAATGACCTAGAGGATATGGACATCACTAACCCTGGTAATGAAGACCCGAAAGATAAAATTTTGGGCTTGGATATAAATAGAGTGCAAAGGTTGGAGGAAAGGATGAAGTTGCTTGATAAAATGATGCAGAAGGATGACAATTCTAGCAGGTTCCAGGCACTTGAGAGTGTTGT